>JAOYRS010000075.1:6875000-7178548 GCA_032432895.1 Dryadula phaetusa
TAAAATATATTTCGTGGATGGATGATTTACAGGGTGTGTCCATATATTTTAACTATTCCCTATATGTAAATATATGCGTATAAAGTTTGTTTTTTATGTGTAATATTAAATTATTTAACTATATTTATTAAATAATAAATAAATAAATATAAATAATAAAATAAATAAATATAAATCTAAATAAATATAATAAATCGAGTATATTCGACGTCTAATGGCATCACCATCATAAAACCACAACGGTTATATATCTACGTCTATATAAGCTAAGAAATAACTTGGAACATCTTGATTGTATTAATAATTGAATTTATTAAGGAAAACAATACGCATATCTTAGTAGGTAATGGTTTGGTTGTAAACGATTCGGTTATGGGTTCGATTACTAGACGAGGAAATTTTTATAAGAAAAATCATTTCATTTCCATAGTCTGGAAAAGGGGATTACAGTTAAATTAACTTCTTTCTTTTGTTATTTTTTTTGTAACTTAACTATTTATCCTATATAGCAGGTGAGATAAAAATTATATAGTGTCAAGACACTCTGTATTTCATTTTCTGCCGAATTCCAGACAAAGAGTGTTGAGAGGTAGAACTCAACGTCGCACTTTGTCTTATCAGACGAAGATTGCGAAGTAAAAATAATTAAAATATAATAACTCCCCAGAGTGGCAATCGAACCCACAACTAATCGCGTTTACAGTCTAACTGTTACACTGTGCCACAAGCGGCTTCAATTTCTCAACTCTTATTATAAAGAATTATTAGAAAACTTCAAATATTGGATTGTATACAAATTTTTAAAACGCATAACTGAATTTAATTTACATATATAGGTATTTCTAAAATCACCACGCACGCGATTATACGTTAGATAAGGGTTATCGAGTTGGATTCCGGAAAATACCCGCATATTTTTCCTTACCTGTTATGTAATACTGATAACGCTAATTCCTATTATATATATTTTTTAATTTAATACTTTATTGATGCGTGTCCCGCGTTACGAGTAAAAGAGGGTATATAAAGAAAATCCCACCGGGTTATTACCGGTTATAAATTTTAATTAAAACTAAGAAAACTTAGAAAACTCTTTTTTTATATCTCAATCATAGTAATAAGATCCTCGATTTCGCGCATTTTAAACGAAACTATTTTAAACGGATTAATTGCGTATATTTTGGTATTTGAAAATACATTTTTAGAAACCTTACGTTTCGGATTCTTAACCATAGTCCGTGGACTACCGGTGACCACGCGATTAATCCGTTTTACTCAGCCCGATACAAGTCCAAAATATACAGTGTAGAGTCCGTTATTAAGACGCACCGTTCATCAGTTTACGCCCACGTCCAGATTTTTGTACTAGATGGAGGTACTTCCGGTCAAGGATACCCCAAAGGTGACCTTTTTCCTTCTTAAATTTCAATTAAATTTAAAATTTTCTTTATATTTTTTTGATAATATTTATTGTTACTACATTCTTAGCAAGAAATTATAGATACAATAAGTATATAATATTTTTTATAATGAAATAATTATCATAATTAATATTATATTTGAGGCCGGTCGTGGCGCAGTGGGACAGCGTCTGACTGTAAACGCGATCGGTTGTGGGTTCGATCCCCACTCGGGGGAGTAATCATATTTAAATTATTTTCACTTCCTCGCTCTGGTGAAGACAAAGAGCGACGTTGAGTTCCACCACTCAAAACGCAATGTCTCGAATTCGGTGGAGAGCGAAGTACGGAGTGTGTTGACACTAGGTATTTTCTGTCTACCCTGCTAAGCGGGAAAAAAGCGTGAAGCTAAAATAAAATATATTATATTTTAATTTATAGCCTCATTTGAATTTAAATAATTAATAGTATATTTTTATTATTTTAGAGTGCAAGAGCAATCACTATCCCTTACTTAATCTTAATACTAAGGTTTTGATGCTTAGTTATAATGTATGACAAATTACCTGATGGTATGTAGGTATATTAGTGGTATAGAGACTTACTATAATCACGATTGATTGTGGGTTCAATTCTACCTCAGAGGATAAGTATATTCAAATAGTAATTGTAATTTAATGCACGGCGTTAAGTTCTACCACTCAACCGTAGGTTCTTTCCGACTACCCTGCTATGCGCAACGCGTCGACTAAAACTAGAATAATATTTAAGTATCTAACATTTTGCTGGCTTTGTATATTCGAACGTCTGCATTTTCACTTTGAATTTATTTATATAGAATATTATAACGATTTACGTCTCGCCCCGTCCTTGTTCGTCCGATAACACGATTGTCACGAGATAATGCTCTTATGAATATATCAAATATACGATTGCGTTGCGCGGATCACTTTGGGCAATCGACTAAATATTTATCTTTAAGCATATAAGTAGAATGTTTTCTTCTTTATTTTTGTTTGTTAAATTGTGTTTGTATCATTTAGATTAAAACATATATTTTTTGATTTATCATATTTTTTTCATTCTTTATCTCGCATATTCAGAGACAACCCAGTGTCAAGATTCCACCGTTGACTGCTTTACGCCAGTAATCAAGAGGTAGCATGTTGAGTGGCAATATTGACGCCGCTTTTTGTCACTCCTAAGGCGGTGCAAAGTAATAAAAACAATTTGAATATACTTCCCCGAGTGGTGATCGAACTCACAAACATTGGTTTTACAGTCATCACGATGGCTTCAGTATGGTTTATAAGTAGAAAAAACCAGCTAAACCAATGCCTAGTCTTAGTTATAAATAACTTTTTTATTTCACGCTTTTATCCTGCACAGCGGGGTAGGCAGGAAGTACCTAGTGTTAAGACACACCATACTCCATTTTCTACCGAGTTTGAGATATTGCGTGGTGAGTGGCGTAACTCTACGCCGTGGTTTGTCTTACCAGAGCGAGGAAATGAAAATAATTTTTAAATATCGTTCTCCCTAGTGAGAATACAACTTACAACTTTATTACTAGTATTGGTCTTATATTAAAATTATGCCACGCCATAGTCACGCCACGGCAGTAAACACCATAGATTGTGGATTCGATTTCCATTCCGCTCTGGTAAGATAAACACGGCGTTGGGTTCCACCACTCAATACGCATTGTCAATTCGGGCAAACAATGGAGATTGTGTGGAGTGTCTTGACACTAGGTTCTCTCTGATTCACCTGTTATGGACGGTGCACTGATTATCATTGGGTAGTAATATACTTAAATAACTTTGATTTTATCATTAGATACGTCTCAAGACATAACGTCTTGAGATAAGTGTTATATCGACTTTAACTGGTGTTTTCTAGTATGACACTTATAAATGAATAGAAATGAATATAGTACAAGACGTATTTGGTAGGAGATTTCGGTTGTCTTTTGAAAACACAGTATTTAAGATACTGGAGGAAGGTCACGTAAAAAGCTTGAGGACTGGCTGAAGGGGAGGTATGAAGAGGATATTGACTGTGGACCTGACGGAAGAGGTACGCAAGGACCGTTGTGTTTGGCGTTCCGCTATTTCTGGCTACACCGTCAGGGATACAGCTTGAAATTAAAAAAATGATTGTAGTAATATTTTAGGATTTTAATTCATCCTTTTATAATAACTTAATTATTATTTTTTATATCTCAAATATACTTTTCAAGCTACTTTTGATTTAAATTTAAAAACAATAAAAATTGATGGGTAAAAAATTATAATTTGTAGAACAAAACTTACATTCATATACAAATGAAAATCTCTTCTATTTATGTCTGTTTGTATAGAGATCCTAATAATAATGGAGAACGAAGTAATAATCGTCCTCCATTTTCACTACTTACCGTAATTTAACGCCTCGTTTTGTGTAATCAGATTGCTAAACTGTATATGAAAATAACCTAAATAAGATTGGTTCGGCGTTCCGCCACTCAACAAGCAGCTGTTCGGTGAAAAGCGATGGAGTACGGAGTGTCTAGACACAAGGTCTACCCTGACTACCCTGCCATGTGGGATAAAAGCGTGAAACTAAAAAAAAGCATAATAAAAATTGTATCCACTACTATCACGCTTATAATGACTGCGCCATAGAGCCACATTAATATCACTTGCTACTTACATTAGTATAAACAGTTAGGTCACAGTTCCTAATGACAATTGGCAGTCCACATACAAATCGTCCATTTCGTCATTGTATGAAGTATTTCGGACGCATCGCCGAAATCGCGACGCGTGCTCGGAATGGCTAGTCGCGAAAACTCAAGGATTGAGTGTTAGGTGTGACATTGGCAAAATGAGAAAGCTTTTATATGTATACACTTATTCATAGATATTGTGTGTGTAATAAAAAAAAATACTATTTACTATTTTTAAAGTGTTATTCCACACTTAGGATTAGAAAACATTTTTGAAAAAACGTATTAAAAAGAAATGCTAACAACATAAATAAATTGTAACAAAACGTATAATAATTTCGATGCAGCTGAAAGTAGAACGCATGTCTTAGCGGTTAGAGCGCTTGGACGGTATCCAAGAGGCGCGGGTTCGAATCCCGCTGCGCTCAAATTTTTATACGTTTTTTTCAAAAAAAAAAAATACTTATTATTATTTACTTTAATTTTAATTAAGTATTGCGATTTTCGCAATATTATATATATTTAATCTGTTTAAAATTTTTTATTGGTTGTGCTAGTATGTATATTGTAAATAGTGTATAAATTTTAAAATGTATTAGACGTTATGAGGCAGGGAGATAACGTCTCAGATGTTATCGCCCTATACATTTTTTCCTCTGTTAAGACTAAGCGCGACGTTAGTTCTGCAACTTAACACGCAACGTCTGAATTTCAGACAGGTAAATTGAATTGATTGAAGAGCAGAGTGTCATGACATAAACTAATTCCTGACTGGGGTTGCTAGCATATGGGGAAAATCGTATAGCTGTAAATTTATATGTTTTCACATAAAGATATCCTCAAAACAACAAACTACCACCTCCGTATAAGCCTGGTATCTCTTACGAATAAGTAATATAAGAAAGTTGACATAAAATTTTTTGGCACTGCCTTCGGTAGGAGCTCGTAACACGACTACTTAGAATGACAGGAGTATAAACTCTACATGAGTAGCAAATTACTTGTTTATAAAATAAGTAATTTGCTATATTTCCAGAGATTACTAATTGGATATCGATACAAGTGTTTTAAAGAATAGTAGAAGTATAGAAGTGGTACTACTAAATCAGAACAACCCATACATGCAGCATGATTACATGACAGACTTAAAATATTTAACTATATATTCGATATCAACATTGGAAAATCATATATAAAAACCCTATCTACGTGTATTAAATTATTAGTTTCACATGACATATTGCGTATTCGATGACGCAACTTAACGCCGCGGTTTGTCTTACAGAAGAAGAGAAAGATGTAACTATAATTATCTCTCCAAATGCGATTTAAACCTGTAGTACCATTAGTAGTACCATTGCTTGTACATTCACCCACTGCATTCAAACTGTTAAAAATTACACTTCCTTCCTTTTAATAATAATTTAAGTTCCTTATTTCTTACTTAAATAGTTTCGATGAAATGAACAAATAAGTTAAGGTCGTCCAAAGACTATAGAATAGAACAATATCTATATTTTTTCATACTTAGTGGGTAATTTATCAAAAATGTCGATCTACAGTATTCAATTGCAAGGTTGGGAAAATCGAATGTCAACCCAGTAGCGTGAAGGCTAGATAAATTAAGTTTTAATCGGGGATTATGTTGTTGTTTTCTATTACGATTTAAATATATATATATATATATATATATATATATATATATATACACTGTTATAGTTATTTACTAGAATAAAAAATTTGTAATTGATTATATATAAAAAGTATGAAGAATTTTAGTTGTTAATGATGTCTTTTTGTTTTTCTTCTTTACTATACTGTATCCTTTACAGAGCCATTGTTTCGCTGGACGAAAGCGTCTGATTGTAATCGCAGTTGGTTGTGGGTTTGATTCTGTTTCGCGGGATGATTATATTCAATTAACTCTGCTTTTCTCTGCCCTGGTAAGACATAGCGTGGCGTTTAGTTTCTTCATTAAACACTTAATGACTAGAAGTAAAATAAAAAATAAAGTGCACATTGTCATGACCCTAGGTTGTCTCTGACTACCTTGCTTTACGGAAGAAACGTTAACTTGAAAAAGAATCGTTGACATATTTCAAAAAACGTACATAAATTTTGAACGCAGCGGTATTCGAACCCGCGTCTCTTGGATACCGTTCAAGCGCTCGGATCGCTAAGCCATGCGTTCTACTACCAGCTGCGTTGAAATTCTTACAGCCTATTAATGTTGTTAGTTAACTGTGGAATAACACTTTAAAAATAGTAAATAATCAGAATCGTTGAATTTTTAAGGCCATCGTAATGCAGGGGACACTGAGTGTAAACGCGACAAGATGTGGCTTCTATTAGAATTCGGTAAAATTATTATATTTATGTAATTTTCATTACCCCGCTCTGGTAAAATAATCGGCGTAAATTCCACCATCCAATATGCAATTTTATAATATATAGGTAATATTGAAAATATCATTTTTACATATTATTTTTTTTTGTACTTAACAAAAGCATCTTATAAGAATTTATGTGTAAAAATTTATTTTAACATAATTAAAATGGCGAAACCCAACGCCGCAATTTTTACTATTAGAACTAGCTATAAAATTAAATTCTTAATTGCATTTGCAAACAGACGAAGCCGCGGGCGTAAGCTAATAAATCAATAATCCTTGACCCGCGGTTTAAAATATTTTTTGCTAAATTATTATATAGTTCGTGTGAACTAGAGCACTAAATATATAAAGAAATTATAACCTCTTACTTGAGATTTCGTCCGCGTGAGAATTTAACAGATTATCAAATTAATTTGACATAATTGTACATACATGCTTGTATAACATTTAATTATATTTACGTAAGGCGATCTGTTTGTTGCGTGGCAGGTGAAATGGCGAGGATTTCACTCGATGATTGATTATATTAATTTCTTGTTATATAAGAGTGACAAACAACGGCGTTGAATTCCGCAACTCAATATTAACGTCTCGATTTCGAGTGAATATTGAAAAACAAAGTGACTACTATCACTGTGGCTACTCCGCTAAGAGGCAAAACTTAATGTCTTGTACGATGTATAATTTTAATAGCCTGGATTTGGATTATTTGATGTAATTGTGAAACAATTGGAGCGTGATGTTTTTTTTGTGATTTAAATCCAATTTTAAGGAATATTGTTCAATTTTTTTACGCTTTTATCCCGCATAGCAGGGTAGTCAGAAAGTACGTAGTGTTAAGACACTCTGTATTTCATTTTCAACCGAATTCGAGACATGGCGTGATATGTAGAGGAACTCAACGCCGCACTTTGTTGCAAAATAATTTAAATATATTCACTCCCCCGATTAGGGATCGAACCCACAACCTATCGCGTATACAGTCAGACGCTGTCCCACTGCGCCACGACCGGCCTCAATTGCTTAGTTACTTAGGGTTAAAATCAATTTTAGAAAACAATTGAATAAATTCAAAGTTAGTTAGAATTCTATAATGAACAGAGAATCACATTCGACATGTTAAAGACTTTTTTATAAGAGATTTATGTATTTATTAGTTATTTCTATATGACTATAATAATATTTGCTAAATCTCTGTACATGTTATATGTACAATATATAAATATGAGTGTTTTCTTATATCATAACCGCCCGGGCGTGCGTCAGACGGGCCTTGACCACTAATTGAACCAATATGGTCTTGCGCACCTGGTATATATATATATATATATATATATATATATATATATATATATATATATATATATATATATATATATATATATAAATATATATATAATGGTAGATTTTATATTTGGCCTCGAGGAGAGAGAAATCACTGAGAGTGGATTTCTAGAAATTTAGTACTAAATTTAATAATAATGTAACGGTATTTTATGTTTTAAATTGCATATAATTTATAATTCTTTTTGCGTAGACTTTGAAAATTTGAATTAGTTTATATTTCCATATGATTATTATTTTGTTTATTTATTTATGCTAGCATAGTATACAGTTATACACTATACATCACACTTTTAGGCTAACTTGTTTATTTACTTTATATAAACAATTGTTCCAAAACTAGCGTTAGTTTACAAAAAAATCTTAAAAATAAAATACACATTAAATATCAATAAGAAATCTGCATAAAATAGTTATTCATTAAAAAAAATCTATATGAAAAGTTAAATTAAAAAAAAGTACAACTGTTATGTTTAATTATTTCATATAATACTAACTATTTGATAATATGTACAACAATTGTAAAACACTTGTTGTACATATTATCAAACTTAAAATTAAAAAAATTGTAAACAATATAAAATATTTGATGACAATTATATTTTCAGCTTCACGCTTTTATCCCGCATAGCAGTGTAGACAGAAAGTACCTAGTGTCAAGACACTCTGTACTTCAGTTTCCACCCAAATCGAGACATTGCGTGTTGAGTAGTGGCATTCACCGTCGCACTTTGTCTTAACAGAGTGAGGAAATGAAAATAATTAAAATATAATCACTCCCCCGAATGGGGATCGAACCTACAACCAACCGCGTTTACAGTCAGAGGCTGTTCCACTGCGCCACGACCTTCCTCAATAAACATGCATTAGTAATTTAAAAATATATAATTTAATCTAACTTAAGTTTAAATTTGAAATATGTATGTTAATTTTATATACTTACATATATTATATATGTAACCATACATTTGTATGTATGATTTCTTTCTATCAAATGAATATTTGCTTATATTATAAAATGTTTTTCAAGAAAAGAAATATATTTTATTACATTTTTTTTATGTCTTATATCTTTATTCTGTACAATCTTGTATGCATAATGATCAGTGATCAATAAACAGATGTCGATGCACCCGACGTCATCGCGGGTTGCATTTAAATTACTTCAATTACCTAATAAATTAGGCAATTTGCAAGTGTTGGGTTTATTTTTATATATTTGTGCCTTTTAGTTTAGGTAAAATCTGATAATCTTATGTAGTCTTTGACGAATTTTATACATTTTAAATGAAACTATTACGGACCAGCCATGACGCAGTGTGACAGCGTCTGACTGTAAGCACGATCAATGAATTCCTAAACATGATCAATGAAACTTTCCTCATTCCCACGCTCTGGTAAGACAAAGTGCGGCGTTGAGTTCCGCCACTTAACGCGCAATATCTCGAACTCGACGGAAACCGGAGTATGGAGTGTCTTGACACTACGTACTTTCTGTCTACTGTCCCTAGTATGGGGGATTAAAGCATGAAGCTAAAAAAATGAAGTTACTTTAAGTAAAGTCTGGACGGGACCTGTGAAAAAAAAACAGATAAATCTTCATTATGTTGCTAATTTATATTTTAATTTTTTAAAAATTAAAGGAAATTGCTACAATAAATGTAGTTGTTAAAGCGAGATTAACTTAAAATAAGGGTGTTAAATTAATGTAAATTAACATATATCTTTGTTTGTATGTTTTTCCAGCCCGCCTACATTTAAGACACTGACGCCGACGTCGCGAACACAACTCAAGCAACAGTTGATGCGAGAACACGCACAGGAGCAACTGCGTAGAGAATCTTTACATGTGAGTATTTTTGTCTAATATTTTTGGTCTAATTAATATTATTACTCGGGATATATATTTTTTTATTTTTATGATATATGACAAAGATTTCCAGGTCGGTCTGACTGTAAACGCTATCGGTTTTGGATTCAATTCCCTATTAGGGGAAGTGATTATATTTAAATTATTTTTATTTACTCCCTCTAGTAAGACAAAGTGTCGCGTTGAGTTTCACCAGAAGGCGAAATACAGAATGTCTTGACACTAGGTACTTTCTGTATACACTGCTGTACGGGTTAAAGGGGTGAAGCTAAAAAGTAATAATAAAGTTTTCATTATATACGTATGGATGTCTCATTTAATATCATCCTAAGGTCAGAGTAACAAGTGTAGAGGTGTAACAAGTGTAGAGGTGTAACAAGTGTAGATGTATTCAAGTAAGGGCTTACTTTTAAACCCTTTGTTAAATTAGTCATAGATTTCTGACATTAATTAACCACTTAAAAAGACCCAAGGTGATATATAAAGCTCGGGTAAGGGAAATTAAATTATGCATGTCACTATCCTTTAAAAACATAAGAACGATACGTAATTTTATTCGAACCATCATTGGAAATCCTTATAAAAGAAATATTTGAGCTTTTTCGTTATTTAGAACTTAATAGAAACTCAAATTGTTTCCAGGCACAACAAGCAGGACAGTCCACAGAGAATGAAGACAAAAAGAAATCGAGCCCAACAGACGTGCCGCGCATCACGCCGCACGTCGAGCTACCGCCACAGGTGTTGCAGGTGAGCTCACGTTGACAAACCAATACATCCTACCTAGCCTTCGAAGGTAGCAAATTCCTGGGTATTATGGTGACCAGGCTCAAAAGAATCAAATTCTATGATTACTATCAGTATTATTGCTACTATATTGTTTTTAATTTTATTGTAATATATAAAATATATTAAAAATTGTTACTTTTTAATATATACTAAAGAAATATAAAGTAAAGAAATATAAACTAAAGAAATTAAATAGTATAGTTATATATTGTATGTAATATATATTTGAGGCCGCTTTGCGCAGTGGGACAGAGTCTGACTGCAAGCGGGGTAGTGATTATATTTAAATTATTTTCACTTCCTCGCTGAGAAGTCAAAGACAAAGTGCTCAAGACTCACTCATCCTATGTATTATTGAATTCGGAGGGATGCGAAGTATGGATTGTCTTGACACTAGGCACCCCGCACAGCAGGGTAGACAGAACTACCCTACTGTGCGGGATAAAAGCGTGAAGTTAAAAAAAACCTACATAAATGCGGAAAGGATAAATATTCCATGTATTATGATAGAAGGAGCGCAGAAAGTCGATATTTTTCATTGTAATTAAAATATATAAATACATTAAGTTTATAAAATAAATAGGCCGAGATCAGACCGTAGACGTGATTAGCTGTGGGTTCGATTCCCAATCGGGAGAATGATTATATTTCAAAATTGTTTTCATTTGTCCTTTCTGGTAGCACAAAGCGTTGCACCACACCACACGACACGGAGTGACTCAATTTTGGGCAAAAAACAGTCAACGAAGTGTCTTAACACTAGATTGACTCTGACTACCCTGCTATTTGGATTAAAGCGTGAATCTGTAAGAAAAGCAAGGCGGCAATGCGTACTTTACGCGTCAAAACAAGTTGTTTAAATTGATATTTATATGTATATAATATAAATATACTAAAATTATTATATATTGTCTAATATAAACATTTGCAGGTGCGAACAGTTCTGGAAAATCCCACCAGGTATCACGTGATTCAGAAACAGAAGAGCCAGGTGCGGCAGTACCTCAGCGAATCATTCACACCACAGCCTCAAGTAAGATATCCATTAGTCAATAAGACTCGGTCAGTGGCCGGTCATGGCGCAGTGGGACAGCGTCTGAAAGTAAACGCGGACCGGTTATGGGTTCGATCCCCACTCGGGGGAGTGAATATATTTCTAGTACTCGTGAAATAATATTTAAATAAATAATTTATCTTTTATTATGTTTTCTCAATATTTGTTATTTTTACTCGTAAATAGAGACAGTTTCTATACACCTTTGTCGTGTGTTTCCAGCTGACTTAGCTGGCTTAGACTGATACAATTGTAACTAATAAAAATGGCCGGTCATGGCGCAGTTGAACAGAGTCTGACTGTAAATGCGATCGGTTGTGGGTTCGACTCGGGGGAGTGATTATATTTAAATTATTCCCACTACTTCGCTCTAGTAAGATAAAGCGTTGAGTTCCACCACTTAACACGCAATGTCTCGAATTCGGTGGAACAACACGACATACGGAGTGTCTTGACACTAAGTACCTCCTGTCTATGCTTAGCGGGATAAAAAGCGTGAAACTGAAAAAAATATATGTTATTTGCCTTTAAACCCGGTCCTACAGTTGCAGAGATTAACTGCAACAAACAGATAGACAACAGTTTTATATATATACATAGATTATATTTTACGTATTTTTGTATTTAATATATTTATTATTATTATGTTATATTTTATTAGGTGGCAGGCGCGATCCGAGGCGCTCCCGTACAGAGTGCGCCGGAGTTGGGCGCGAGGGCGCAGTCGCCGGACAGAGCGTCTACGTCCAGTCTACTGAGTCCCGGGTTGTGTTCCGCGGGGGCTAACTCTGAAGTAAGTTATGGTTGAAAAACTTTTTGTTAAAAAACACAAAAATGATCGTGTTTAAACCTGAAACATGGTATTTATTTTTGATTAATAATTAAAGGTAAATGGATTTGTTAAGGCTTTTTATTTATATTATGTATGTTTTATTATTAAAGTTTTATACTCTTGTGTTATTATATTTTCTAATTATTTTAGACGTATACAATCTCCTAGAGTGAAGTCATAATGAATTCAATTATAAACAAAACTCACTTAATGTTACTATAAAAAATTTTGTATTCTCTACATGTTAAAATATAAGAATGATACCCCTCACATAGAAAACTGACATTCGGCATGTAGAGTCCATGGGAATTTCTTGAAATTTGTACAGGAAACAAAAATTAAGTTTGCTAAAATGATTATTCTCGTAACAAGATCTTTTATATACTTCAATCGTGTATATTTTGGTATTCGAACATCTGACCTATGACCAATGGCTACTGTAAAGTGTTCGAAACGTTGGATTATCAAATATTTTCGAATACCAAAATATACGCGATTAATACGTTTGAAAAAGTTTCATTTAAAATGCCTAATCTACAACTAGAAAATTGTATTCATATAAGATCCTTGTATGAAATGTAAGGTAAGGCTTATGAGATAATTATCGAGATTTCTCCAAGAAAACGGTCCCGATTCCCTTAGTTTATAGTGTATGGTTTTAGATGTAACTTTTTTTTTAATTTGCAGGCAGACGAATTCCTAGATGACATCCTGTCGCTGGACACGCCGTTGTCCTCGTCGGAGCCGGCGTCCACCACCAGCTCGGTGGCCGGAGACTGTTCCTTGCTGTGCGACGCGGATATGCATGCATTAGCTAAGGATAGACAGAAGAAGGATAATCATAATATGAGTGAGTATTTTTTTATTTTTAGGTGTTTTTGTTAAGGTTTTTTATTGGCATATAGTTATTTGTTATTTAATATTATTGTAATAATTATTGTGTTATTGAGAAGCAACTTGACGTCGTGTGCCATTGCTCGATTTTTTGTAACTTAAATGACTAACCTGGATTTGAACTCCCTACATCCTGTTTAAATAAGTGTATATTTTGCATTGATGTTGTAAAATATATTTCTTTTCGTTTAGGTGATTTTAAATGATATTAAATGAAATAATAATTTTCCTTGCAATTTTACAAACCTACAAATATATCTTAAAGCCATCGTGGAACAGTGGGACAGCGTCCGACTGTAAACACGATTGGTTGTGGATTTTATTCCCAATTGGTGATTTCTCCGAGAAGGAATCGAACCCGTAATATTGAACAATAAACATTTTTTTTATATTCAATATTTATTTTCATTTCTCTGCTCCGGCAAAAAAAGCGCCTCATTGATTTCGCCACTCAAATTGTCAACGGAATGTTTTGACACTAAGTTGTTTTTGACTATCTACTTATATGCAAAGTAAAATAAACTTTCAAACATATTATTATAACACAAATAGAATAGACAAAGAGAATCTATTGTCAAGACATTTTATTTAATAATGTCTATAAATAATTTCAGTTGAACGCCGCCGCCGTTTCAACATAAACGACAGGATAAAGGAACTCGGGACCCTTCTCCCCAAAACCAATGATCCCTTCTATGAAGTCATAAGGGACGTGCGCCCGAACAAAGGCACTATATTGAAAAGCAGCGTGGATTACATAAAATGTCTCAGAGACGAGGTGAACAGGTTGAAGCAAAGTGAACAGCGGCGCAAGCAAATTGAATTGCATAATAGGAAACTTATGTTAAGGATACAGGTGGGTAGCCGGTTCGATTTTAGTTTTTTTTTATAGTTAAATCGCGTAACTCAACGCCGCGCTCTGTGTTAACTGAGCGGAGAAATGTGAATATTATTATCTCGAGAGGAATATCTGTTACGTATAATCTTTGGTGGAAGATAGAAATATTATTTAATTATACTTAATTCTATATTATTTTTTTAAATACTATTTAAATTTATATTAAAAGCTATATAATGTAAGACGTTTTCCTGTTTATTGAACGCGTTAAAAACAATAACTGTGCAACAGGAACTAGAGCGTATAGCCCGCCTGCACGGCCTGCCGCTGTCGGAGGGCTGGTCCTCGCCGCACCACTCCGACTCGGGAGTGGACACGGCGCCCTCCGAGACGTACTCGGAACCAGCTAAGGCTTTGCCTGTGAGTGTTAAAAATTTAAATTATGTAATCTTATATTACCTTTACATAATTATTTATTTATTCATTATGCAATAAAATATGTATATCATTTTATATTGCCTGCTCCTTATAGTAAAAAAAAATTATGTGTTCCTAAATTTTTATTTATTTATTTATTATTACTCAATACGAAAAAAACTTCGTAATGTTTTTTTTTTTAATTTTCAATAAAAGTATGGTACTTCTTTTGATCATATACTGCTGTAAAGTGTTCGGAATGTCCGGTTTACAAAAATGTATTTACAAATCCAAAACTGTATACAAATAACAGTGTAAAATAGTTTTAAAGGGTTCAATTGTGACACTCCAAATATCTTATTAATTTGAACAGATTAATCTCACATATTTTGGTATTTGAAAATACATTTACATTACCTGTGACCACGGACTATTGTAAAGTGTTCGAAATGAAGGTATTATAAAATATATTTTTAATTATAATAAAAATAATAAAATAGTTTTGTTTGTAGAAAAAATATCTTCTACAAGATATTTTATTTTTCAAAATATAAACAAGAAGAAAGTGTTTGTATGTCTTTACAATTTATATAGCTTCACATTTTTATCCCACACAGCTGAGTACCTAGTGTCGAGACACTCCGTATTTTGCTTTCTGATTCAACGCCGCGCTTTGTCTTACCAGGGCAAGAAAATGAAAATATTACAAATATAATCAAACCCACAACCGTTCGCGTTTAATCAGACCTTGACATTCTGCACCACTACGGCCTTATTTTTATAAAATTCTCTTAAAAATCTTATTGAAGATCAAATCAAGGTTATCCCATATTTATAAGTAACGAAAATTTTTGGTAGTTATAAAAACAACTTATTGACCTATTTCTCTTGTTTCTAGGAGGTCGTCTTACCCAAAACGGAACCCGCACCTATGATGGAACTCAGCGACCCTCCTCCCGATTTGTTACGAGATACACCTTCGGGGGAAGCGCTGTCCGCTTTAGATGCATTAGGTATGCTATTAATATTAAATTATTTTTAATCTATTTTTTTAAGCTTCTCGCTGTTGATAGGAAGTACCTAGTGTCAAGACACTCCGTACTCCTTTTTCCGACGAAATTTGAAATATTTTTTTGTACATAATATATGTTAAAATAATTGCTATGTAATTCCAAATTCTTATTAAAATATAATGCTTACAGAAAAGCAATATCTTTATACTGCACATGGTTGAGAAAAACGAAAGACGAGAAATGAGAGAGATTAGAAATTGTTTTGTTATTCTATAAGCATTTGTGTAAGCCTTTGCAGGATTTGAAGCTGCTACTTTTGTTCAAACTATCTATGCTAAAATGGTTAAAAAAAGACATTTTTAGAAAACATATAAAAAATTGAACGCACTATGGGTACGCCGTACGTACTACAACAGATCGTAAAGTACAGTGGTCAGAGCGCTTGGACAGTTTCTGAGAGTCGTTGGTTCGAGTTGGTTTATACTTTTTTTTAATTCCTTATTATTTTTTAATTTTAGTTGAATTCGTTTCCACATTTAAATTCGTTTATGTTTTCAGATGGTCTGAAGCTGGGCTCGTGTTCCCCTCTCAGCCGCGAGGAGGGTCTCTCGCTCAGCTGCCTGGAGCCCGACCTGTGCTTGGAGCCTGTCACCGATCACCTGTTTAACCATAAGGATATTAAGGTATTTAAATAAATATGGCCTTTTTGGTGTAATTTTTTATCTTTCATATATATAGATAAAATTGGAGTGTCCGATTGTAATATTAAAATAATCATTTATTACTAAATGCATATGCATATTTATTAATAAATAATTATTTACAGTGTTTGTTTGTCTGTCTGTTTGTTTCGGCTAGTTTCTGGAACGCCTTCACCGATTTTGATGATATTTCCACTGGCAGGTAGCTGGTGCAATAAATCTTTCATGAAGATTATTTTTATTTTAGAATTATATTATATTCTAATAAAGATCCGTTGGTGTTGAAATCCGTTGATAGGTAGTATTAAAAAATAAATGCCAAAATAAATTAATTATTTATATTTCACTTGTACAGCAGATGAGACTATCCCCAAGCCCGGGGCTACTCGGCGGAGATGAAAACGACGCGGTGTTGAACCTCGCGCAGATTGAAGATCTAATGGATGACGATTCACATAACCCTGTAACGCAAGGTGGATTATTTAATTTTTATTTTTACTTTTATTAGTTTAGTTTTTTTTTAGTTTTTAATTTAGTTTAGTGATTTGGTTGTGGGTTCGATCCCTAGTAGGGGGATGGGAATATTTTAATTTTTTTTCTCCGCACTGATACGACAAACATTCAATTTCGATTTAAGGTTGAAAACAGGTTTATATTTTATCCCATAATACAGGGTAATCGGAGAAAACTTAGTGTCAAGACACTCCGTTAACTACTTTCCGCCTACAATTGAGTCATTGCGAAATGGGTGGCGGAACTAAACGCTGCGCTTTGTTGTTTTCTTATGATTCGCTGCTCTCGAAGAAATGAAAAGCAGTTATTGGGAATCTAACACAAGATCAATCACGCTTACAGTCAGATATAGTGCCATTAAAATTTATTTATGATATATATATATATATATATATATATATATATATATATATATATATATATATATATATATATATATATATATATATATATATATATATATATATATATATATATATGTTAACAACATATATATGTTATCGATGTATATTAATATGTAGAACAAACATTTTGTACACATTTTTACGAAACTGACACGGATAACAACCGGATCTAGAGGCATACGTTAGTAATCACAGTGCTTGGATGGTTTCCAAGAGGCGCAGATTGGAATCCCGCTGCTTTCAAAATTTTTATGCGTTTTTTTTTTAATTTTTCCTAATCCTTAGTGTGAAATAACAGTTTAAAAATATCTTATAAATATATATTATATGTATCTCCAGGTGACCCCATGCTGTGCTCGTCGCCCACGACGCTGGGCCTGGGCGTGGCGGACGAGCGCTCCTGCGCCATGTTGCATATCGACCTGTCCTCACATACACCAGGTTAGCTAATTATTGTTTTTAACTTGTAACACATACATTTTGTTTAATTTGAAATGTACTATGTTATAATTAATTCGTTTTTTTTGTTATACATACATATTACTTTTTTTTAACGTTTTTAATAACTTTTTCTTAAATTTTTGTTTAGCCAAAAAATTTTGACATATTACTTCTATTTAAATTAATTAATTTCATAGTGCTAAATCAATTTTTTTTCCAGGCTCACTCTTATCAGAAAATGCAATGTCCCTCGGCTTGGGAGGCCTTGGAGGTCTCGGAGGGCTTGGGGAGGGCCTTCCCCTTTTACTAGGGGCCACTCACGCCCCTCACTCCCCCCACGCTCACCCCAGACCCTGTTTCGATATGGACTTGGGGGCTTAAACCTAGTTAGCCACTTAGACATTTGTTTGTTGACTGGCTAAGACATTTTTGAAACGCGTGTTAGTCATCTAGTTAATGGGCTGAGAGTGAATTAGCCACTTAGACAATTATTATTCGTCCGGCTAATTATTTTAAACTGACGCTAACTTCATTAATTAGCTACTTGGAGTGTTAACCGCGCGGCTAATTGGCTATTTAGATGGCGAACGACAAACGGTGCTTAATTGGTGACTTAGCCAATACGTCACTTAGACAAAATAACAATAGACTTGTTTGTTAGCTAACAACACTTAGCTGGTTATAAATTATTAGAAAACTAAATCAATATTGTTAAATTAATTATTTTTGAACTTTTACGGATTTACACTGTTGTTATACGATAATTGTTACAAATTAGACTTAGTCGTGGCTAATTGGCTAAGTCAGTTAGCCACTTAGCCAATTGTTGTAAAGCAGCTATTTCAATTTTAAAGTGATAAATGTTATTTGTTAGCACATTGTTTGCTGTTTCATAATTTATTACTAGGACGGTAAGTTTCTAATTGAATTTTCAATATTTAAACGGAATTGGAAATTTATATTAAAATAAAATCAAATTAGTTTTTTATGAAAATTTTACATTCTTTATTGTATTGTAATATTTTTTTTATATGGAACAAAAAATGATATTCAATTTATTCGGTAAAAGAAGTGTTTTTTTTTTAAATAAATATTGTATTATGGAAAAAAAAGGAAATACAGTGAAACCTGGTTAGGCGGTACCCTGGATAAGAGAGACACCTCTATTATTAAGAATTGCAAGGTCTCAGTACCTTGCCATAGAATTACCTCAGTTATTAGGATTTTGAGGGTTTTTCTATGTTTACATGTATAACTGAGTAGCTCAGTTCCCTGTACAAGACAAATATTTTATCTGGTTAGAACAAGTTTTACTTCAGTTATTAGGCACATTTTGACCTCTATAAACGGTGGTTGTAAATAAAAGAAATCATAATTTCTAACCAGTTTAATTGGAAAACTTTGTAAAGGAAAAACTTTTTAAATAATACAATATCCTTGCTGCCTTGACATACCAATCAACCAGGCTTTGTTTGTAATATTTTTTAAATGTTGTTAAAAATCACTAAATAATCTACATGTAAAAGAGCTTTGAATTGTGAAAGGAAATGTATTTATTTATATGTGATACATTGTTACCAACATAATAATAAGTTTAATAACATACATTTAAGAGGTACCAACATAATATTATTTGAATATTGTAACAAAATAGTACAATTTATATGAAACTTTGGTGCTCTACAACGCATTTTGTAAACCATATTGTACACGGTAATGGTTAAGCGTCATTCGCCCTGACCGTAAAATTATGGGTGACCACGAGAGGACCATTGAGGTAAATAATTGAAATGTGATACAATATATTTTTTAGATATTTATCGTTTTTTTGTATATAAAATATTATACTATGTAGATTTTATGAAAGTGCCTTTTAGAATAAATAAACAATAATTAAGTGTAAATACATATTGTTAAAAAACACTGGTTTATATAAATCACGCGATTTGTTAAGTTTGTCCATGTATGTATGTATATATGTATATACATATATATATATATATATAAATATATATATATATATATATATATATATATATATATATATATATATATATATATATATATATGTCAAGGTCATCATTTACAGACATATCTAAAATAAATCATATATTTATATACTCTTTGTCACAATTATTAAAAAAAAGCAACTATTTAAAAAAAAACAAGATATATTTTATAATAATAAATATTATATTTTGAAATATCGAACAAACATATGTTTAACTTTTTACCTAAATGTAATAATGAATAATTGTTTTTGTTATTTGTACCGTTTTGTTTTAGGACTTGTGTTGTGAAGCTGTATTTCGCTCGAATTTTTTATTTAAAAAAAAATATGTATTTTTTGTTTAAATATACATACAGTTAAGTTAAATTGCTTGTTGAATAATAAAAGGAAAATCATTCTTATATAATTATCTTTTCTACTCTGGTAAGACAAAGCGGCTTCGACTAGTTCGTACGGAAAATGGAAACAGAGTGTCTTGACACTGAGTTGTATATATTATATTTAGTGTAAAATAAGAATGGTGCTACAATTTGTATAATTTAATATGATAATTTTGATAATTAATATTTCTACCTGTGACCACGGACTGCTGTATAGTGTTCTTAAAAATGTATTTTCAAATACAAAAATATACGCGATTAATCCGTTTAAAATAGTTTCATTTAAAATGTGTAAAAATTGCGAAAATCAAAGATCTTATTCATATTATTATTATTTTCTTTTATTATTAAACTTGCGATAATTGTTATGTTTATATATATATATATATATATATATATATATATATAGTTTTTTGTTTTTTCAACTATTGTATACGAAATCGGCTTATCTCACAAGAACGTAGGCTTTTGTAAAGTTTATATTGATTAATTATCATTAATTGTAAGTTATAAATGATAATTTCGCCAATTTTAGTATTATTATTATATTATTATTATTATGTTTTTAAACGTAATTCAGATGATAAGTCGGTTTTATATATATATATATATATATATATATATATATATATATATATATATATATATTTTAAATTATAAAATAACTTAATAAGATGTATAGAGAGCAAAAAGGAACTTACTTACTAGTGAAATGAATATGATATTGAATAATAATTAAAAAATTAAATCAGGATAAAATAAAATAATATATATATGTATATATGTATGTATGTATATACCGACTTATCATCTAATGAACGTATTGGAGAGCAATATACTAGATATTTGTTGTTACGTAGAGACATAGAGTAGAGAAGAGAGAAGAGAGAGAGTTCATCATAATGAGATTACGACATCGTTGTTGAAGTACAAACGTGAATTACAGAATTTACCAGAACATCAGTCTTTCATTTTTGTTTTACTGTACTTTTGTTTCCTAATTTCACGATTTCATCCCGCACAGTGTAGACAGGAAGTACCCAGTGTCAAGACACTCCGTCAAATTCGAGACATTGCGTGTTGAGTGTTGGAACTCAACGTCGCGCTTTGTTTACCAGAGCGAGGAAATGAAAATAATTTAAGTGATTATAATCACTTCCCCGAGTGTCAGACGTACCACTACAGCACGAGCCAGCCTTATCATAATTATTTTTTTAAAGTTTTGATACATTATTAATTTTTTAATGCTCTGCTAAGAGAACTGTGTGTAGTTTAGGAGTTATGAATATTTTTTTTTGTTGATGATAACTTTTTTTTAAAATTTACTTAGAGTTTAATTTAATATTTTATACACTTTAGTTTTTAAGCGTGCCACGTGACCAAACACCAATTCGCCAAAGTGGTTTTGTATGGAGATATACTGATGAAATCCATTCCGGATTTCATTTTAACATTTCCTAAAGTTATTCGTACACTTTGTGTAATAAAAATATTTAGATATTCATAAAATTTTTGAACGAAGCGATATTCGAATTCATACAACGATTACCATTTTACAACGGACAGAAGGGAATTTGGTTAGAATTCACTATATATTTTGTTCTTAATTTTTTATATAATTAAAGATATGTTAAGTTTTACTTGACATGACTTTAATGACAAGCGTTCGCGAGAATGTCATAGAGAGAATGAAGAAGAACGTGCTCAGGTGGTTTGCGCACATCGAGAGAGTGAGTGAAGAAAGAATGGTAAGAAAGATTTATGAAGCCAAGGTGAGTGGTACGGGACGTCGGGGGAGACCTGGGTTGACCTTCGAAAACACAGTATCCTTGGTGCTGGCGGGAGGTCACGTAAAAAGCATGAGGTCGATTCGAATGACATCGATGGAGAGGATAATAACCACGGACGAGGCTAAAGAAGTATGCAGGGACGGTAGCAATTGATATAATAAACGTATAAAATTTATAACGATTAAAAAAAATCTATAAATTTACATAGAAAAATTGTTTTTTTGTCCCTCGTCCATTGTCCACGTTTAAGTAAATGCGTTTGTAAACCGACGCCCCAGTATTGAATTGAAGCATGCAAATACTTATTAATGCACACTGTCGTGCGCATAAAAACCGGCCGTTAATTCTACTCGCGCTACTAGAATAATGGCAGCGGATCTTTCGCAAATGCATTTTTCCCCCAAAAATGAAGTTAGAACGATTATTTTTATTCATTCGCCCTTTGTACAATGTAGCGTTTCAAATTTCGACGAAATTTGCGTTTTTGCATAAAATGGTAACGCGGGGCGGCGCGTGCGCAGTGCACTGCGGTACTAGTGTTACCATGCTTTCTTATTACTTGTTATTTTATTTAATACGCTAGTCGTGGCGCAATGTGATAGAGTCCGACTGTAAACTCAATCGGTTGTGGGTTCGATTATCACTCGGGGGAGTGATTACATTGCAATTCTTTTCACTTCCTTGCTCAATCAAAGTGCAGCGTTGAGTTCCACTACTCAACATGCAATGTTTCGAATTTGGTGGAAAGCGAAGTACGTTGTCTTGACATCAAGTACTTTCTGTCTACCCTGCTATATGGGATAAAAGCGTGAAGCTGCATACATAAATGGCTTTTATATCCGATTTAATATTTAAGTAAACAGAAAGAAGGAAGAAAATGGCTTTATATTATAACATGTATAAGTCCATGGCAGGGCAATGGGATAACATCTAACTGTAAACGCAATTGGTTGTGATTTTTTTTTCTTTTATTTCTTTTCTTCGTCAATTGGCCGTGACTCTGAGATGAGATAAGCTGTGGGTTGGATTCCCACTCAAGATTTATATTTAAACTAATGTTTCTCTGCTTTAGAATAAAGCACAGTGTTCAGTTGCGCCACTTAGGGCACGAACGCGACGAAACAGAGAATCTTGAATTAGTTCTTCCTAATATATGGGAAAAAATAGTACAATGCTAAAAAATATATTATAAAACTTTTATTTAAAACGAAAATAAATAAGTACTTAAAGAAATAACTTTATTTACAAGTCATGGTCACCGCAACATTATTGTGACCAATTCCATTGTTAGCGGATTGATAAAAGCGATACAGTTTGTGATATATATATATATATATATTTTTCACAAATTTAAATGAACTCCCCTCGCGCCATTTGCATGGTGTCGTTTACTTCAAATGCATATTTTATACAAAAAAAAATTCTTTACAAATGCAATTATAGAGCGTGAAATAATTTATATTACGTTACAATTGTAGATCAAATGTCGTTGTTAGAAAATGTGAAAAATCATTTTTTGATAAATCAAACGATCGGTTGTGGGTTCGAATCCCACTCAGGGAGTTATCTATATTTTAATTATTTTCATTTCCTCGCTCTGGTAAGACAAAAGCACATGACTATATATATATAGATAGTTTCCGCCACTTAACAAGCAATTCGAATTCGGCAGAAAACGGAGTACGGAGTGTCTTGACACTAAGTACTTTCTATCTAAAATTATTTTAAAAAATAGTTTAAATTTAAAATGGGTCATCATTGCTTTTGTATATAACTCTATAAGTCGGACTGAGATAAAACGTATAATTAGTAGACGTTAATATTAAAGTCACCATGTGAGGTGTGTTTATGAAATATGGTGCAAGTAAATATGGTTATGGTACATATAGGTTTGTTTCTTGCGTCGCTCTGGAGCTCTTAGACCGCTTAAAGTTAACTTCACGGATAGTTTTAATTTCTTTACCGTTATTAATTATTTTGCTTCCTTTTTATACTTATGGACCGACGAAATGTAAAAAAATGCCATTTTCTATTCATTCATCATTATTCACATACATTTGTTCTATATATATATAAAAGACCTTAACCTTCACAGAGAACACAAAACTACATAATACACGAACTGTCATTAGATGAAGTAATTGTCACATTCATATATATATACATATATACATGCACATTTATGAGTAATGTAACAATTACCTAGAGATGATGCAAACCACTCCCATACCAGTTATTTCTATACAGCCCTACGCTGCTATTAAGGAGCCATTGCAAGACATAGTGGGACCTACGGATCAGGTATTTTAATATTTAGATTTCCCGAGTAGAATTTTTTTCTTTTTCCACTTAATCTGGGTATATCAGTAACTATGGGGTCATCTTAGCACAGTGCGACTGTAAAGGCGATTGGTAATAGATTCAAATCTCTGCTCCCTGCAGTTGGTAATCCGTACAATGTTTCTACTTCAGGCGGAAGTCCCTGATTATCTTGCTATGCGGGATAAAACGTGAATGTGCTTTTTTAAAAAAAAAATACATTAGGGTCAAAAACCACACAAAACCCTTCGGATTAATATACAAACTTTCAAGTAATAACCCTAGTAGAAAACAACAGCCAACATGTCTCATACGTGATTCTCTATATCATAAGTCATGATTTAATGGAATTTCACATTTAATTCCAATCATTCTTGAAGGAAAACATCAAGGAAGCGTAAATATCTTACGTTTGACTTTATTATTAAGAAACTCTATTAAATTACGCAGAACTATATATTATTACAAGTTGTGTTCGCGGTTTTGTCCGCTTGAAATTTAACATCTTTTGATATTTATTTTGTTATTCTAATATAAAAGTAACTTGAATTCCTTCTTATTACATTAGCTATGTTCCAGTGAAAGTTTCGTCAAAATCAATCCAGCCGTTTCAGAGATTAGCCGGAACAAACTGATTAACGGAAAATTTTTTTTTAAAAAATCTATTCTGGTATACGAACCGAGTATACATTACCTTCACATAATGTATAGACACACCAATTATATTTGTATATATTGATGTATAGATTTTTTGTTAACTTCAATTGAGTTTCGTAACAGTTTAAGATTCGATTTGAATATGAAAATGTGTATATTTCTAATGTTAAAAAAGCCAAGTTCAACTCCGTTCTACTTTAGTTGTTATTTTAGTAGGTTTTTTTTACTTTCTATTATACAATACACGTGAAGACGCGTCTATTTTTCATTCATTTAATCTAAATATGGATAATTTTTTGCTTTTTTAATATTTAATTTATTACAGAAATAATTCTGTACTTTTTTTCCTTATCATTTCTCCTGTAAAAGTTACATTAACATAGTACAAATAGTAAATATTAAAATAAAATAGCAATCTCTGTTGTTAAACGATTATTTCTTAATAATCTTTAAGTAGTAGAAATTTGTAAAAATGTATCTACAGAGATGCTAAACAACATAAATAAGTTGTAACAAAACGTATAAGAATTTCGACGCACCTGGTAGTAGAACGCATGGCTTAGCGGTCAGAGCGCTTGGACGGTATCCAAGAGGCGCGGGTTCGAATCCCGCTGCGTTCAAAACATTTTTATACGTTTTTTCAAAAATACATTAACATTATTGGTTACTTAAAACTTATGTTTATATTTACGCGAGTGTTTTTAACAACTAAATATTTTTAGGAGGCCGGTCGTAACGCAATGGGACAGTGACCGGTTTTGGGTTCGGTCCCCACTCGGGGGAGTTATTATATTTAAAATTAATTTCACTTCCTCGCTCTGGGAAGATAAAGTGCGGCGTTGAGTTCCACCACTCAACACGCAATGTCTCGGATTCGGTGGAAAGCAAAGTACGGAGTGTCTTGACAATAGATACTTTCTGTCTACCCTGCTATGCGGGATAAAAAGCGTAAAACTAAAAAAAAATAATAAATATATGTATAATTTAGTATATTCTGATGACTTGTATAGTGATTAGGTTTTGTCTACTGTATTTCCCAGTTATCATCTTCCAAGGTAGGGTCAAAGATTTTTTTAATATACAGTAACTATTAAAGTAATTTCCTCAACTATGTCAACAGACACCACCGGTTCAAGAAACCCACGTTCTGAAGGACCTTTCGTCAGCGGACCGTCTCTTCATCACAAAGAGATCGGCAGTACGCAGCGCTGTGTTCCTTAGAGGCAAGAGAAACAGATTCCTTGTGAGGTCTCCCGAACAAAATCTGATATATACGATTGAAGAACAAAATAGGTGTTTTTATAATTAGTTTTTCTTTATATTTTTGGTTTGTATGTAATTTTAAATAGTTTTTTATATAGTATTGTAGGCAGTGATAACCAAGTATTAGAAATGGTCCGCACATGATTTTCAGCGATTTACAGAACTGCTGGCGGAACCCAACACTGTGTTTTGTCTCACTAAGCCTGTGTAATATATAAAATTTGCTTCAAAGGAATCAATCTATAACAATTGCATGTACAACCAGATTACCTTAATACAGCAGTACTAGCATTGAGATACTAATCTTCGTAGGGAGTTCAAATACCAATTTGTTTATGTAGTTAAAATATTATTTATTTATTTTTTGGCGCAGTGGGACAGAGTCTGACTGTAAACGCGATCGGTTGTGAATTCGATGCCCACTCGGGGAATGGTTATATTTAAATTATTTTCATTCCCTCGCAATTCAACACGCAATATCTTGAATGTGGCAGAAAGCGGAGTACAGAGTAACTTGACACTAAGTAACCTGTCTACTCTGATATACAGTACTCTGACATAAACGCGTTAAGCTACAACAAAAATTAGAGATATTCAACAGATTTTTCTGTTTAGTTTAATAAAAATATATAAGAATTAATCGTTATTAACTTTACTCATCTTCAGTTTGACTCATTATTTATTTATATCATTCAAAGTTCAATGAACTGGACAGATTATAAAATTATTTATTATTGCAATTTGTAATCAAGTAGTTATGTCTATTTTTTTACATACAAACACTTTGTAGGCTATTAAAATATGGGCTGTATGTGTTTTAACAGGTCTAAGTCATGAATCCGGCATTTTATGTTGAACGCCGCGTATTGTCTTACCAGAGCGAACAAAAGACAATCAATTTAAATATACCTTCTTGTGGAAATCGAACCCATAATCTGTCGCGTTTACAGTCAGGCGTGTCTCCACTGCACCGCGATGGCCTCAATCATGATTACAAAAAACCAAAAATTTATTCTGAATCAAAAAAATAGACTGTTATAATGTATTTCTCGCTTTCGATTTCTTTTTTTTACCTTATATAACATATTTGGTCAGATAATATAAGACACGGCGTTGAGTACCGCACTATGTCTAAAATTGGCAATAAGTTGAAAGTTTGCTACACCTCGAGTACGAAATATGGTACAAAGTATTTTTCAAACTATACAATTTCAGTTGGTGGATAGGTTACTTCTGTTACGGTCTACGACCCCTACAGTTACACGTGAAGGACAATGAGGGGGTCGAAGTGATGAGGATCGACCGCCCTTACGCGTGCACCTCTCGCATACTGCCCTGCCAGTTGCAGAGGATACAGGTATTGTAGTATTCCTTTTGTTTTTGTTAATATAAAATTTGATACACTACAGACTGTGTTCGTACCAATTTTTTTCTTTAATACTATTTATTTTTCATTTATATATAATTATAATCAGCTTTGTAACGTTGTATTGCTTATAAAATTGCTTAATTATATATTCTAGATAGCTTATTGATGGGTAAACAATTCGTTGCCTTAGCAACGTGTATGTTAAACATATCGCAGTGTGTGTTATGTTTATTTTACTATTCTCATTTGATTTGATTTATTAAATAAACTGGCATTTTACACTTCATCGCTCCGTTTGCGCAATTTTCGCAAAAAGCGTAATAAAGTATTTATTTCACGTATTATTATTATATATTGATTCCGCCTGCGATATTTTATTTGCGCTTTTCGTACACTTTTGGACTCTGAACACATGATTTCACAGTTATCTCCTCTAAATTTACATGGTAAAACAAATTGTAAGCCAAAATAACTTATTTTTTTATTTTTTTTATTGTATAGGATTTGCTTATGTTATAACTAATCTATGGTTCTGAGAATATATGATACCAGTTGACGTGTCTATGTGTCTACGAAGTCGATGCGTTTACTGTCAAAAAATAAGCAATGGAAGAAGTTTCGTCTTTGTATGTAGTAGATTCGATACACGCACACATATACAGTATCGTTACGTGACGATTTCCACTAAACTGCACAGAATTCGCTCCGAACAGATTATTTTAATGAGAATATTATTACGTAACCAGATATCCAATTTAAAATTTTAACATTTTTTAGGTGTTCTCCCCGCCAGGAACGCCCATAGGTAGCATCGAACAGCAATGGACGCCGGTGCGGCCGGAGTACGTCGTGAAGCGGGAAGATGGTGAACCAATATTTTGGGTCAAAGGTATGGTATAATAAGATTATTTTTGAATATTGTTTTTTGTATAGTTTATGTATACAACTTATTTTAAATAAATATATCTCTGAAATAAAACTATTTCAAACGGATTAATTGCGTATATTTTGGTATTCCAAAATAGTCAAAGGTAGGTAGGTGCTGTAAAGACTGCACGGACTACTGTAAAGTGTTCAAAATGTCAGATTTCCAGAAATGTATTTTTGAATATCAAAATATACGAGATTAATCAGTTTAAAATAGTTCCATTTAAAATGTGTAAAAATAGCGAAAATGTCATTAAATATATAATTTTCTAGATAAAACAGTCGGAAGTGTGTTTCTTTGTGTCTCCGTCAAGCCTATTATACGTTTTTTATAACTTACTTTTGTTGTTAACATCTCTGTAGAAAATTTTTATAAATTTCTGCTGCACAAAGATTATTTATAATAAATAATTATTTAGGAAGAGATAAATCTATATGTTAAATATTTTACATTTCTTTAAGTATTATTCCATACTCAGGACATTTTTTCAAAAAAAAACCCATTCTCAACGTTAACGTATTATCAAAATTATCATACACTTGTTACAACTTATTTTTGTTGTTAGCATCTTTGTAACAAAAAAAATAGTTCAAACTACTTCACTACCTTACTACCAAAGCTTACCAAGGTATCTTCATTTGAGATATGAGATACACAAAAATAATTTATTTTTCGCCTAACAATTATATATGTATATTTCAGGTCCATTTATCACAATCAGCTGCTTCAATGACGTTCAGTTTTATATATACAGGAGCGATGGCACCGCAGTAGGCAGCACTTGCAAGCGCTGGCAAGGACTCATACATTCTATGTTTATAGCGCCTATTACGGATAGGTAAGGATGTACCATAGCTTCATACTTTACGGTATATATATATATATATATATATATATATATATATATATATATATATATATATATATATACATGTTTTATTTCAAGGTTCGGCGTAGCTTTCGAAAGAGATCTCTCTTTGACAGAGAAAGCGCTTCTGCTTGCGACAACACTACTTCTAGACTACATGTATTACGATGTATGAATTTAATATAACTTATATTAAACTTAATAAATAATGTATTCATGTTTTTTTTTGTTTTATTAATATTTATTTTTTTTAACTTTCCCATTTAGTTTTTTTAATATGGACTGGAACTGGACTAGAATTGGGCATGCGTTTGTTCTTTGGATCAATGTTCGATTGGTTGTGAGTTCGATTTCCACTCGGAGAAATGATTATATTTAAAATATATTTTCATTTCCCGATTCTGATAACAAAGCGCGGCGTTGATTTTAACACTCAACACGCAATGTCTCGATTTCGGGCGAAAAGCGATGTACGCAGTGTCTTGACACTATGTTGTCTCTAACATCTCTGCTATGAGGAATAAAGCGTGAACCTTGGTTTTTTTCTAATGGAAAATATTGAACAAATATCAATGCACTTTATACATAACATGTAAAGGTGATCTTATTGTCAAAAGTGTATAGAATTTTTTCTTTTTGTTTATTTTACAAAATTAATTTAAGATTTAAAATTCAATTTTATTAATATTGTTAATATAAACATTATTTTACTCTTACACTATTTAATTATTGTAATTAATCAGAACAAAACACGTTTGTTTACTTCTGTGAAACTTTGGACGGATGGCTTTGAAATAGATAATGTGGTTGTGACTAAACATATTAAATATTAATAATTAATTATGTTTGTAGTATTTCTTTTGAACTTGAAACACAAAACTTTAATACAATATATATATACAATATATATATATATATATATATATATATATATATATATATATATATATATATATATATATACATATATATATATATATATATATATATATATATTTAGCGTCACGCTTTTATCCCGCATAGCAGGGTAGACAGATAGTATCTAGTGTCAAGATACTCCGTACTTTGCTAGCCACCGAATTCAAGACATTGCGTGTTGAATGATGGAACTCAACGCCGTGCTTTGCATTTACCAGAGCGAGGAAGTGAAAATAATCACTCCCCCGAGTGGGGATCGAACCCACAACCGATCACGTATACAGTCGGATGCTGTCCCACTGCGCCACGACCGGCCTCGAATAATATAATATATGCAATAAATATATAAAATACAACGCGTACGTAGAAACAGTAATAAATGGCGATTTCGCAAAGATCGTTATAAATAATGTCAATAAAAGAAATACTAAAAATCGAATACTAAAGTAGAAAATGTAACATTATAGAAAGAAGCGGCTTACCCTCTTCCAATACAGTTTATAATCCATTAAAATATCCATACATATTGTATGGAAGGGGCACATATTTTAAATGCACTTTCCGTTTTTACACAAAAACTGTTATTTCCCTTTAAAAATTAATGTCCTGCGCCCCTATTTGCATTGTGTTTAAACTTTTTTCGGCTGGCAGATGTCCAAAAGTAAATGGCGCGAAATTTTGACAGAACGTAAAATTTTTGACAATGACAGCCATAGATAAAAAAAACTCGGATACTTTCACCCTTTTCCAAAGGATTGAATTCAATTACGAAGTGATGAAAAAACTTGTAACAGAAGGGTAGTTTTTGCAGAAATTTGGAAAATAAGGGTAATGCCTTATTTAGGTCAGTGGGTGTTTAGTGAATTAAATAGTTTTTGTATTTTTTTTGTGTAAAAAAAAAACGTGGCGCGCGTTTGTCGGGAAGTGAGGGAAAAGCTAAAGCAAGGGTTTAAACAATGGCGTTTTATAAAATGATTTAGAGTTTTTTTTTTAGGTTAATCTCGTAACGCATTAGGTTTTTTGTATAAAAATCTATTTTTGAGTAATAAAAAATTGCAATGTCAAGAACGTGAATTATTTTGTGATTGATCGTTTATTGTTCGTTTTATAGAATTTCATTTTGTATGTTTATATTTTTCTTTTATGTTAGAAGGAAATTGATTAACTAAGTTCAAGACTTGCAGCGCAGAAGAATTGCGTCTAAAGACGATTGTTGTACTTTCGATTCCTAATTTGGTAACAAGATTGTATTTAAATTATTATTCATTTCTGGTCTTACAAAGCGCAAAGCCACACCATAACACACACTGTCTCAAATTTTGGAGGAGAGCGGACAGTTTCATGAAACGTTTTAAGACCGCGTTAAGTTCAGCATCTGACTGTAAACGCGATTGGTTATTGGTTCTGTTCCCACTCGGAGAAAATGAATATATTTAAATTATATTAATTTCCTCGCTCTGGTAAGGGAAAGCGCGGCGTTGACTTCTGCCTTACAACATGCAATGTCTCGAAGTCGGAGGAAAGTGGAGTACGGACCCTGCTATGCGGGTTGAAGACGTGAAGCTAGAAAAAAGTTCACGTTTATACAAATCGAGCTGTTCGGGAACAATCCACGCGCTCTAGAATAGAAGGAAAATGACAGCCTTAAACGGTAGAAATTCATGCGCAATTTATGATAATGCGTACAACATAGTTGAATACATGACGTTAAATCTAGTTATTTAGTAATAACAATTGGATGATTACTTTGTAAAGTGAGTCATGTGTTTTGATTTGTCATATTGGCATGTTTACGTATTGTTAATAACGTATATTTACTATAATTTACATTATTTAAAAGGTGTGCCCTAATACCAATGATAAATTCTACACAGTTAATTATTAACATAAATTGATAAAGCGACTTCTTTTAAGATTTCATGATAAAAACTTGAAATATTATAATTTGCCAAAAAAAAAAGCTTTCAAAATGATCGAAATTCAATAGCTATCTATAGAACTATAAAAAAATTAAGCTCTGCAAAGTTCAAAAATGCGTGTCGCCCTCCGACCGGGTTAACTCAGTGTTGACACCGAACTAACCGTGTCGCGATATGTTTTGCCATTATAATGTTACATTTAACCCATTTTTGTATGATTCCACACAAAAAAAAGCAGTTTCCCCAAAAAAAAAAAACGCTTTGACAGATGCACGCGAGTCGCGACCCTCGACTCGACACGCGTTAAAATCGACAGTGTTTTTTTTTAATAAAACACGATTTTGACAATCCAAAGCCGACAGTTGACGCGAACATAATCTTTAATTAAGAATATTTTCATTGAATGGGGTCTAAATTGTGTGATTTATTTATTTATAATTTTATTTGATAATAGTTTATGTGGAAATTTTATTGATTCGTGTAGTTTGCTTTGGTTTATTAGTATTGAAATATATATATATATATATATATATATATATATATAAAATATAAAGGATGGCATAGGTACTACTACCGCCTTCTAACCCCAGAAGGTCGCTCCTGCGCGTCTTATCAAGCGTTGAAGGTCACATCAACCTTAATTTCGCGACATGCCTTGCAAACTCCTGTCACCAAGGTCTAGGAAAGTTTAGAGTAATTCCTGTGGCTCCGGCTAGAAGCTTGAGAAAGGTCACAGCGATGAGCTTTTAGTGAGTAATCCGCCAGCGTTTGTCATCCGGCTTAAAAGTCTAATAAATCCCATCCGAGTCTCTATACAGGCCTTCCTCGCGATAGATGACAATGGTAGAAAACAAAATATCTGCTTTTCCTGACTAACTTTTACCATACTTTTCAGCAAAATAAAAAAAACACATAATATTTATCTATAAGCTTAAGAAGTGTTGCTTGTTGAATAATACATACAAAAAAGCCATATGAAACACGTATAAGTAAATGAAATCAAAACATAATTCTTGCATAGAATACGCTATGGAGTTAAAATTTAGTTTTTGAAAACAGAGTATGATATGACTTGTATAGGTAAATGAAAAGGTAAATATTTTACCTAATATTCATTGATTTATTTAATAATTAAATCACTCGTTACCTACGTTTTGTTGTTACATTAGCAGACTCGATCACGCGTGAACTACTCGGTGTGTTAGCAATCCAGTTATCCAGTTATACCATAGCAGGGTAGACAGGAAGTACCTAGTGTCAAGACACTCCGCACTCCGCTTCCGCCGATTTCAGGATATTGCGTGTTGAGCGGTGAAACTCAACGTTGCGCTTTGGCTTACCAGAGCGGGGAAATGAAATTAATTTAAATATAATCATTACTTCCATTAGGAATCGAACCCACATCCGATCGTTTACAGTCAGATTCTGTACCACTGCGTCACGACCCGCCTAATATATATCTGATAGATTATTATTATATAAAAATATTGTATTTTGTACTCCTCCGTTACCTATTCTTTTGTTAATACTTTAAAAATACTCAAAATTATAAAAAGCATACGTGAGGTAGGTCATGACTTGGCTTGGGAAGTAACGTATTGGAAGAACCCATACTATAAACTATAAACACATGAAAAAACAATTGATGAATGTAATGCGTAAACGAATTGCTTTACTTATGTACAGACATATATATATATAATGAATACTTTAATAAAATCCAAATATTATATAACTAATATGAATAAATTCATATAAATCATGACCTCATTATTACATTACTTGGCCACTTGAGTTTTTGCTAATCATTTTGTGTTATTATTTTTAATTATCCTTTGCCATATTCATAGGTAGGTTTACGTTTAAGAGATAATTAAGCTGCGGAACTGAACGCCACATTTTGTCTAAAGAAACAGAAATATGATATATTTATGTTTATTATTCTTATAAAATTTTTATTTCTCTAATCTTTATATTTCATGTTTATTTCTTTACAAACTTCTTTCAATTTCAATTCTCTGATCTGGTAATATCTCAATTTCGGGCTTAAAGCAGTCATCGGCGCGTTGTCTTGGCGCTAGGTTGTCTCTGACTATCCTACTATGCGGGAAACAGCGTGAAAAATTTAAAAATATGACAGGGCATGTTAAATAAGTACAACACATTTGTATATTTAATTTATTGAATACGGTAGAAATGTTTCGTAGTAATGGAAAACAAATAACAAACAGACTGATCTAGGAACATATACCGATCGACAACTTTGCTTATCACTTGGACATAATAAATTATAAAATAAAGCAAAAGAAATGCTAAAACTTCATTTATAGTATATAATTAGTATAATTTTGTGATCACACAAGAACTACAAGAATTTTAACAATATTCTCCATTTAAATTATTTTTTTTAATATTTTCTTCATGCCGTGGCAAGTAATAAGCAAAGTTACGGTTTAAAATTTGGCTCCCACCTAAAGCCAATATATAATTCTCTTTATTTATTTTTTTTAAATATAATTTAACCAACGTGGACGTCTACCGTTTTGTCTCAAAGTATTTTCACATTTGTACATTGTTTTCGAAAATTTTTATTCTATTTTATCTAAAAATATTATATAGGGTTACCCTCCTTTAGATTTTATGGCAACACCCAGTGCTTAGGCCAAGGACATCCACGATCGGCGAATTCGAAATAATTTTGACTAGAAACAACACAGTTTTCATAAAATTGAAAAAATATTACCATATCTTATATACAGTCGCACGAAAAGCAAAACATAATATTATGACTAGAGTACGCTTACAAATAAATAAAAACCTAATATTTGGAATGTCAATGGAATTAAATTTAAATTCGGTTAATGTCAAAACCATTGTAATTTATAATAATTAACCTCTAAAACATTTAAATTTTGACATTAAACGAACTTTGTTTTATAATCTATATATAATTTGACAGCAATCGTCTGTCAACAATAGTTCTATTACCGTCAGTATGACGTTACCAAGTTTTTTTTACGTATTTAGTTTGTATTTATTTACATTATTTTATTAAATAAAGATACATTTTGAATAGTTCAGTTCGTTTTGTATATTATTATATCTTTTTTTTTATAAAATTTGTATAAAACTTAAATTAAAATGTACCATTTTGGTGTTTAGGAACGCGACGATCCCTTGCATTTTAGAATGCGTTCAACGATATTGCTTAGTAAAAACATATGTATTTTACCCACTATACAATATAAATGTATTCCAACGATATATTTTCACTGAGCCCTACCCGATATTCTGTTCTGCAAATTGACATGAAAAAATATAACCTGCATTACGTTTAACTATTCGCTTCAACTTGTCAACTCTACATTTCATAAACTAAACAATATAAATGTTTAGTAAAAAACACAAATTTTTTTTTAAATCGATACTACATAAAGAACCTAATGGTTATAAACACAAGCGCGTTTAGAAGTTACAGATAACAAATGAAATTAGAAATGGAACCAAACATCAAGAGTTGACAACCGATTTGACATATGACATTAAAACGATCGTTCGCTAACAGATACCCAACAAAACGAACAATAAATCAGTGCGACTGTAAACCTGCATAGCTGCGTTGTAGCCGAGTACCACTATGTCTAAGGTTGTAGTCACTCCGTCTTAATATTAATTTGTACTTGTAATTATATCACCGTTATACTTCTGCCTAAATTTGTACTGCCATTAAATCTATATAAACTATTTTTTAACTCCCTCGGCGTACAACGCTAAGATAAAACAATCTTGAACACAAGTTATTTGACTACATTCATTACGATCAATCTTACTATTTAAACTCCGGGCCATCTATTAGTGATCGTGCGACAATTTTTGTTTGAGGTATTTTGGTTTTATGATACGCATTTAATTCTTTAGCCTCTAATGAAATATTTTATGAAGAACACACGGAGTAATTAGTTTTTGTTATCTATGAAAGAATATCTTTTAATGACAGTGACATGACACCTATCAGCTGTCAATCGCGTTTTTTTTTTAGATGATAAATCTTTCATAACTCACTTTGACTTATAGCTTTGACTATAATAAATAAAATAGTAAATTTTATACTACTAATACAATTTTTAAATAAACAATTAGAGTAAATTATAAAAAAAGTAAACAAATTTGTCGCACAATTAAAACTAGATGACCGAAAACAGTAAAAATTTCGCGCTAACTCCACATTGAACGCGCAACAATTGGAATTTAAATAGCATTCAAGATCGCGACCACGCGTACATTTTTTATTAATTTTGTTATTATTTAAAACATTATTAATATAATTTGTTGTACCGCGCGCGCGCGTTCCGGCTCGCGACGGAGGGCGGGAGGTCGGAGGAAGACGAGTAGGAAGTCCTGCGTTAAGCTTAACCGAGGAACTGACTCAAGGAACTGATATAGGAACATTGATATTTATCTACATATTTTCATATATTAGTATCTATTATCACCGTTACCCTGATCGTGGATTACATTCGAACTATCAGGTGTCAGTCCTCCGTCGAGAGCGGTCCCGCGCGCGACCTCTATCCATTAAATTACATCTTACTTACATACATAGGAACTTTCTTTAGAAGCTGCATGGTTTATACAAGCTAACCTCCACAATGATCTACCAATAATGAATTTAAATAAACCTGTCATCAAATAATGATTTTTTTATCAATATAATATAATAATAAATTTTGGTCAGCGTCTTTTTTGTCTTTTGGGTCATTTCAGCGAGTATAATATATATAACCAAAACATTTTCATACAATTTTATCAAAATAATGTATGATTAGCTCCTATTTGTTCGCTATATTTAAATTATTTGGTAAATTAAACATATATATTTCCAAGCTCATTTTCTATAGATTTTTGTCTTAAAAATCCATTTTCAAGTATGTAACAGTTTCTCTAATATAATACAATTTTTAAGACAAACATTCTTTAAGACGGATTTGACAAGTGACGTCAAAGACAAACAAGACGCGCCCGCTGTAACACATTTAGTTATAAATCACTAGAAATAAATATAAAACGTGAAGCCCGGCCAACGACTGGCGGCGGCGCGAAGCTCAGCTCGTGCCGCCTAACAATGACCCGTATGTACCGGCCACGTCTCCCGAAGCGACGGCCTGTACTGTGTTGAACAACGCGCGGCCGGGCTCCGCGCTCCTAGTGTACACGGCTATCTGATTATACTAAGTTACGCTTAATGTTGATCACTGCCCACTAGTACGTATATTTGTGCTTAAATCACTCCTAACAATTTGTAGTCGCGCGGTCTCCGTCCGCGGCGCAACCTTTGTACTATAGTGAACCTTCAAAATATATACGAGTACCAACATATTTATACAATAACAGCTTACGAGAGCTAGCGTGAGGTAGAGCGGTTGTCGCATTGTCGCAGTACAGCTAAGTGGTGTGGCCGGACGCGGCGTGAGGGCGCGGCGGCCCGGCGTCGCGCGCCCAGTGATCAACATCGCAACGGCACCGCAGTGCCCACTCCCAATACGTATCCTTTAAATAATAATAACTAAGCCTAGGGTGTATTTCTTCTCCCGATCGAAATCGACGTTTCAAAAACTCGTCTCGGACCGACCCAACGTCGAGGAGATAATAAATTAACCGATTCATAAGCGGCAACGTTTCATATATCACCCGTGAATATAATTCTCAATATACGAAGTTAGACTCTGTCAAAAAAAAGAGGGCGGGGGCCGCCGCGCGGTGGAGCGCTCGGGCGGGCGGCCGCGGACAGCTCCTCGGGAACGATCACTCTCCTCTCTCGGCGATCGCTCGAAGGCACACAGCGTTAAATGTAGTCAGTACGGCGATCGGGCGCGCCCGCGGGCGGTGTAGTCGACGGCCGCGGGCGCGCAGTCGGGCGGCGCGGCTAGGCGGGCGTCAGCGTGAGCGTGACGGTGGCACGACGCGTGGCGCGGCGCCGCACTGGCAGGAACACCAGCGCCGGCAACAGGCTCAGCGCGCCGCCCGCCTCCTCCAGCACGAACGGCTGCATGGTGAGAGGTGCACGTGGTGCACGCGGCACGGCTAGAAGCGCGCCGGCGCCTCCATGGCATGCACGCACGTGCGCCTCTAGCGCTGCGAATCCTTCCGCGCGAAACTCACATCGCGAGCACGAATACGCGTCCGGCTCACCCTCCGCTTCGCTTACTCCACCGACTTCTCCGCTCTCGCTCGGCTCCTCTGCAGTAACTTCTCCCTCGACTTCTCCGCTTTCCATCTGCTCGTTGGCGCGTTGTACGTGCGCCCGCTCATGGGCGAAAAGGAAAGCGAGCACGTCGGTGGTGAAGGGACAGTAAGCGCAAGCGTATGGTTTGTCGCGCGCGAGCAGATCAAGCGCGCGTGGCGGCGCGGGCGGTGGTGGTGGAGGCCGCGCAGGGGGCGCGTGTTCTGCCAGTAGATGTGCCCGAAGCGCTCGCGGTCCCCGGAAGCGACGCGCGCACAGCGGGCATGGCTCGGCGGGCGCGGCGTTGGCGGGCGCAGGCGGTGCGGGGATGCCGTGTGTGTTGTGCTTGTGGACTCTTAGGAAGTATTTGCTGCAGAGTTCCTTGTGGCAGATGTCACATGTTACACCGCCCAGTTGTGTTCCACTCTCCAATGAAATACCGTGCATCCGCTGCATATGTGTTCGCATAAAATATTTATTACATAGCTCTTTGTTACAGATTTCACAAAAACTTGATCCGGCGCCACCACCTGATCTTCGTTCATCTTGCGGAGGTGGCGAGGAGGAAGGCGGCCGGGGAGCCTCGTTGGGTTCTTCAGCCAAACGTTCAGCTGCGAGTTCGTTAAGCTGCGATATCATCGTCTGGAGCTTTCGAAGTTCCTCGCTCGCTGAGCCTGGTGACGCGGCTCCACGTTCTTCCACGATTAAATTTAAAGGGCTTGTTTGACCTTCACGAAGTACTGCTTCAAATTCATCTCGATCTTCTCTTTCTCTTTTTACTTCGAGAGGCTCTTCCATATCAAAAGGTGGAGGCAAGGAGAGCGCTCTCGGTGGTGTGGGTGCCAACGGTGACGAGGAATGTGGCGTCATCATCGGAGGGGTGGCCGCGGCCGGTGATCGCTCCGCTACTGGGGACCTTTGTACTGGAACGCCATGTCTTCTTTCACGATGCGTTCTCAAAAAATACTTGTTGCAATATTCCTTACAGCATATTTCACAAAAAGCTTCCGGATTTGTGACTCCCAGTCGCCGGAGGACGTCCGGCTGGAAGGCCGCCTCTCGAGCACGTCTTGCTGAATCTGGTGAGAGTCGACGTGGTGTTCCGCCGGATTCCTCGTCGGAGGCGCGTCGCGGTGGCGACGGCTGCGGCTGGCTCGGAAGGTTGAGATGCGGCTGTTGCTCGCCGTCGTAAATGCCATGTTTGTTCGCCCGATGTGTCTTCAAAAAATATTTGTTGCAGAACTCCTTGCAGCATAGGTCACAGTAGGCTTCCGGATTGAAAATGCGCGGAGGGTCATGCCTGGGTAGAAGGCGAAAAGCGGCGAGAGGGTCAAAAGTAGGGAGAGTGAGTTCCCCAAAAGCGAGAGCGCTCTTATAGATGTCAGCCATTTTGGCGTGAAGGTCTAGTGGCGGTGGCTGTGCGCGCGCGGGCGCAGCTTGCTTACGGCGTTTACGTCCAGGGCTGCCTCCGCCGTCACCCTCCCCTGCGCCTGCGGTCACCACCCCGGCCGGGCCCCCGCTTGCACAGTCGCGCTCGCGCTTTACCGCCGGCGCCACCGACATCGCGTCACCGCCGCATCTGGAATTGAAATACAGATTACATTAAATCACTATAAAACTATTATTTTACTAACTAATAAATAAATAATTTGTCATTATGAATTTACCCAAATAGAAACAATGGTTTCCCAAAAATTAGTTATAAACCGTCAATGTTTAGCTGAAATTATTTGTAAGATCACCCAGATTGCCTATTTTTTCGTATATTTATTAATAGCTGACCCCGATATGAACTAATTATGTGCCGAATTATTTTTATAAATACATTTAAAGACCTATATATTAATTCTTATAACAAAATAAAAGTGTAATGAGGAAAAATGTTCAAAAATCCAGGTAAAGCAACCATTACTCAAAACCCACAGGACGCCTGAGGCGGATCTCGTAATTTATAAAATTATTTTAAGTTCTCTAATATATCTAAAACGAAATTGTGCCTACTAGCTAGCAGGCAGGAAATTAAAAAAAAGTCATGTAAATCGATCTATACATTATAATTTGAAAATAAAATTTTATAATATAATGGTTTATCCATATCTATAATAATAAAACTTAAGACGTTAAGATTTCCATTTTTTTTACAGAGACAAGCCTAGTACCTTAACGCCGCCTTTTGTTTTAGCAGAACAGACGAAAGAAATTTAAGTATAATCTTCCCCTGAGTGGGGATCGAATTTACAACTACCACGTTGCCGACTGGATGGTGTCCCACTGGACCACGACGGCCTCTTGGAATTGAAAAAATTAAGATAAGATACCTAGTATACGTATAATTTGGATTTAAAGAGAATATTGTATTATATTGATATGTTTTTTTATTTCGCTAACATTTTTGAACTATATGTAAAATATTTTAAAATGTACTATTTTCTTCATTTTAAAGTAAATAAAAATTACTATGATCGTGTAATAAATGACATACTATTTGACATAACCCCGTTTAAAATTTAAATTTGCATAAAATTATACATATGTATATATTTTGATTATTTCATTTCGCTTCCAGTAGCACTGACAGTACTGACAATTTAGTCACGAGGCCACAATAATCCGTCTGTCAGTTGATATCGTACGTTTAATCTAACAAATGTCCCTGAGTATATATTTTTTATTTTCTCTATTTTTTTTGTCAGGTATAGAAAAACTATTGTTAAGAAATCCTGTCATCCATTTTTTCCTATAATTCTAATACGGTAAAGAACAGCACAATTTTTTATCTAGATTTAAATATAATTTACGTCAGATGAACGTAAAATTAGTCTAAATTTTTAAATGACAGCCGTTTTTAGGAACAAGTTGTGCCTTAATGAATCTCTTCAGAGTTTTGTCCATTACGTTGTTTAAGTTAAATGTAGTAAAAAAATACATAAAGAAATATATTAAAAAGTTTTCATTTATTATAATATAATTATATTATAAGTTTTATAATATTTATATCTTTTTGTTTTGAAAAATATTTTTACTATAAGGCATCTTTAGGTAAAATGCACCTCTTTAGGCAAAATGTAAAATATTCAACGTGAATGACAGATTGCAAAATACTATACTAAAAAAAAATTAATTTAAAATATATATGTAATTAAACAAACTATATTAAAAAAATCGTTATTCTTGCCAGTATAGGAGAATGTTTTTCGGCATTTTACAAAAGCAACATGGTTAACACGAAGTGGGCCGAAATAGCGTTAAAAGTGTATTGAAGAGTGTTACCACAAAAATCTCTCTGCCTACTATTTGTAAGATTAGTCGGATTAAATACAAGTAAATGATTTATTCACGATTTTTAAACATTTTATTTTAAATTATTTTAATTGAATTAAAGACGTATATTTTGGTATTTGTAATTACATTTCAGAAAATACAACGTTTTGAAGACTTTACATTATTTGTAAATATTAATACATTACATGTGTTTTTAAATATGAAAATGTTTGTTTTTGTATTAATTTACATATTTAAAAAAAATTAAAATAGATTCCAATAAGAAACATCACCTTTTATTGTCTGTGCAATCCATTTGTTCACAACACTATCTTATCACCATCACTTTAAATTAAATTTTAAACTAAATTTAAAGCTTTAATATATTAATTAAATTTTTGAATAAACTTTTAACAATTTTTGTTCGTCGATTTATATTTACTTAGTAAGTAGCGTACACACGGCACGTGCTAGCTGCGCGTGCGCTCAAATCTACTGTATTTTTGGTAAAAACGCCTATAATGTACTTTTTTTGTGAAAAACAGCAAAAATCTCTCTCACCCCACCCGGCCACCCCTACATACGTTTGATTAGGGGCCGGTGCATTAGATAGTGTTAGGTTCACATGTTACTTTTAAACCATAATCTCCTTATTTTATACGGTTTATTTCGGGCTTTTTTTGTAATTACATATTTTTGATGTATCAATCTATAGTTTTTGTTCAAATTGTTTTTTTTTATTTTATTGTATGTTATAAAAAGTACTGTATTACTTTAAATTGTAATAAGGTAATCGATATCTTTGATTATATTTACATTTTTTTTTAACAAGCTCAATGTAAGGGCTTTTATTTATATTTTTATATTTGACAGCTTTATTGGGTGAATAGTGAATTTTGCGTTCTTATATAAAACAAATTAAAAAGAAGAAAAGAAACATATATCTATTTTTATTATATAAGTATATGTACATCAACTTTAAGTATATATATATTTTTAATTATTATTATATTTAATTTTTATTTTAAAATAAATTATTCATAAAAATAACGAAACTCAATTCTCAATATTAAAAACGCAACAATAACGAAATCCAAAACCGCCGCATGTAAGCCGTACCTTACAGCAAACAATACATGGCTTTCCTAAAATTTGGAAACACTATCGAAAGGGCGAGGCGCTTTGTAAACATCGCCGTCCCTCTCGCACTTGCACACAATACACACACCCGTCCCGCTCTAACACACACATCTCGCCTCTCCCTCCCACAATTATGATTAAGAGTAATGGCATAATAAATTTAAGTTCAGTTCTTTCTTGCAAAAAATATTTTTTCACGTTTTTTTTTTATTCTCGCAACGAAAAATACGGGAAAAGTTTGGTATTATTATTTGGTTTATAAACAAACTGCGGCGAGCCCGTTGGCGCCTTTTTTCATTAGCGATGTTTTTTTTTCAGTTCAAGTAAAAAGTTTCTTATTAACTTCAAAAACAAGTTTAATTACATAGGGAAAACGTTATCGGTGGGAATGTTAGAGTTGCTCGCGTTGGAAGGGTTTATTGTTATGTTGGTACGTATGGAGTGGTAAGCTGGCTATGGTTCAAGTCAAAAGTATGGTGAACTTCGACAGTAACATGAAAGCCATCAAATAAATATGTCAGTTTAAAAAAGAATAAAAAAAAACACATAACATTGTCTTCTCGTTAACTCAGCTGTCTTAGAAAGAAAGCAAACCTAATGGCATTATAATATTGTCTTGTCATACGATTCGGACACGTGTGCAATTTTTAAATTAAATCATTTCGCGAGTGGAAGAGAAAATTCTTGTATTTGTTGTTTAGACTTTTCTTTTAAAGATATATTGATAACTAGTATGCGTAAAGGTGTTAACAGGTTGATAATTCTGGCATATACATATTTTGAAATAATAATAATCATTAGAATTTATTTATGGCGCCAACAAATACTTAAATAAAAAAATCATGCAAATAAAATACTTTTTTTTACAAATAAAATTTAAATTTAAATATCTGACATATTTAAATTTAAAAGTATTTATTTTTGCATGATACAGATAAATAAGTAATACCTTCTAAAAAACAGTCCACAGATAAAAAAAGCAAATGACATAATAGTTTTCAATATCCAATAACAAGGGTATAATAAAGGTTCACGTTTGACATTTACAACACCCCGCGGACTTCATGAATGTCGCGCTCGTTGTTTACAAGTTACAATTTGTAAAATAAATAACATATGTACAAATATATCTACTAAATAGATTTTTTTCCTACATAACTGGGTAGCCGGAGAGAATCTAATGTCAAAACATACCGATCTCCAGTTTTCGTGTGAAAACAAGACATTTACGTGTTGATTGGCGGAGCTCAACGACGCGTATTTGTTTTATTTGATCTGAGATGTTAAAAATAATTGAACATTCACTCGAGTAGAAATCGAACCTATAACTAATCGCTTTCTCAGAAATATCTTACTGCGCCGTAATTAGTAACTAAGTTACTTTCTTTTTAGCTTTACGCTTTTTATCCCGCATAGCAGGGTAGACTTGAAGTATCTAGTGTCATGGCACTCCGTACTACGATTTCCGTTGAATTCGAAAGATTGCGTGTTGAATGGCGGAACTCAACGTCGTGCTTTGTCTTACCAGAGCGAGGAAATGACAATTAAAATATAAATATTCCCCGAGTGAGAATCGGACCCACAACCGATCGCGTTAAAAATCAGACGGTGTCCCACTGCGCCACGACCGGCCTCAACCTTTCTATATCTGAATAACAATAATTAGCATTTAATTTTCCAGAACACTTATTAATATTTCTTAGAAAACATAATCAACTATATATTAAGTATATTATTATAAAAAATAAATACTTACTAAATTATTTACACGCGTCTAGACTTACACACTTTCAGTTATATTTCAGACTTATTCTCGTTTCAGGCTAACTGGCCAGGCCGAAATGAGTTGAACACCTGACTATCGATTACTGTGACCTTAGTTTAAAAATAATGGCTTGTACCGTACGAAATTATTTAATTTCTTGTAACTCGTTAGTTGATAAGCTTTAAATGACTTAACGTGTACATTGGTACACGAACTAGTTAAAGTTTAATTGAGCTTTTTGAGAATAATTATTTTCTTTATAAAAACATGCGTGTTTTAGAGTTTCGAAAAGCACTTCAGTTTAGGTAGTCCTCGGTCTAGAAACTACTTCAAAAGAAAATACATTGCTATATTTGTCCCTGGAGTTTGAGCTCCCAGACGTCTAAGGAAGCGTTGGCTGGATGCCGTGATGCAGACATGAAGCTAAATGATAAACCCAGAGGATGTTGATGATCACGCAAAGTGGAAGCGGTTGAGTGGGAAGGTAGACCCTGGTTAGACCAGGATACTTGCCAAGGGTTTATCTGAAGATCATGTAGTGCGTCACCGTCTGATTGTGAACGTTATTGGATATGCCATTTATAGCCATAATCGTTCATTTCGGGAAAATGATTATGTTAATTTTTTTTTCTCCGCTCTGGTAAGACAGAGCGCGGCATTGAGTACGAAGTCTTGGCACAGGATTGTCTCTGACTACTCTGCTGTGAGGAATAAGCGTGAGGAATAAATAAAAGAGATTAAGCGTAAAGTAAAATTGATAATTACTTAATTATCAGAATTATTATGACATTGTACCTATAAAGAGATTCTAGTATGAATTACAGTACATACTTCGTTTTCGTTATTTGTAAGCTTACTTTACTGTTATTTTTATTAAACATAAAAACTACCTCAAACTAGATATGAACTTACAGTCACCGCCTAAACCCAGACAATTTACTTTGACGCAATAACTACATGAGGTAGATTGTGGACAATTTTATATAATAAAGCTAAATAATAAATAAAAAATAAATATCTTAAGAATTGAATTTTAAAAATTTAATTGAATGCAAAAATTACATTTGTTTTTAAAAAAAATGTCAGTTGCCCGATCGGTTTCAGTTTTCTCCGATCTAGAGGGTAAGTCAGAGATGATCTGGTCTAAAAATACTTCTTTACTCCGAATAGAAAACAGGAAATGTAAATAATTTAAATATGATTATTTTTAGCTTCACGCTTTCTATCCCGCGTAGCAGGGTAGACAGAAAGTACCTAGTGTCAAGACAAGAATTCGAGACATTACGTATTGAGTGGTGGAACCCAACGCCGCACTTCGTTTTTACCAGAGCGAGGAAGTGAAAATAATTGATATATAATCACTCCCACGAGTGAGGATCGAACCCACAATCGATCGCGTTTACAGTCAGACGCTGTCCCACTGCGTCACGGCCGGCCTCAATCAATTTTTAGTAGTGGTAATCGAATCCACAAGCAAATTTGTTTATAGTTAAATATATCGTACTGCGCCACAGTGGTTTAAGCCGAAATAATCATAAAAAATTGCCTTATAAAACGGAAGAGATATTAAAAAAGAATATCTTGAGGCTCTCTAAGCGCAGTGAGACAGCGTTTGACTGTGAATGCGATTGGTTGTGGGTTCGATCCTACACGGAGAAATGATTATATTTTAAATTTATGACCACTCAGCACGCAATGTCTCAATTTTGGGCAACGTCAATGGAATGTTTTGACATTAGGTTATCCCTGCTATGCGGAATAAAGCGTGAAGCTCATTATGTAATATCATATTGTTTTAAAAGAAATAGCAATTTATAACGTTTTATAAAGCGTCAAGTTGATTTATTTCTATGAAAAATTACATTTGTATGTGGGATGTGAAAATATAAATTGTCAAGGTAGTTCTATAGATTGAACATAGATGGCGCTGTTTAAAAATTGAATGTGGGTTTAAAATAATTACTTTCATTTAAAATTTATGGGAAATTAAAAAGATATATGAATAAGATGTTTGAATGTAGCGTTTTTTACACATTTCAAATGAAACTATTTTAAGCGGTATAAGATGGCGTAATAAGATGTTTCAAATACTTTACAGTAGTTCGTGATCACAGATAGACAGAGGCGATATAGGTCTTCAAATATATATAAAATATGTCTAAAATAGCTTCATTTAAAAATAATTCTATTCAAGAGAGATGAAGAAGACAAAATTTCGAAAATAATGTGTATAGAATAATTATATATATGTTAACGATATTCAAAATAACAAGTAATATAAACAGTGGTTGCCAGTTCCAATTTATCATAATGGAATTTCATATAAGTTGTATACATTAAAAAAACCAGGTACTCAAAGTGCTTTTTAAGTTCCGTTTTCCTTTTTTTTATTTTCGATAAAGATGAGAAAAAGAACAAAGCTAAAGAGTAAAATGGTATAGATGAATGTCTTGACATCAGCATCTCTTGATAATCCTGCAATAAGTAAAGTTAATTATCTTTTAATTATTGGATTCACACCTAATTTCATCATTAAGATAGAGAATATGCGGCGTTTGTTTCCGTCAACTAATAATCGACAGCCAAATCAAGATCAAATATATAAAGAGATATGTTAAGGCACTCCGCTGTCCATAAATTTCGTTCTCCGTAGAGAGATAAAATTATTTATTGACCTAATATAAAACACACAGAAGGACATATATATAATCACAATTCTCTGGTAAAATAAAGTGTGGCGTTAACTTCCACCACTTAACACACAATGTCTCGAATTCGTTGGAAAGCGAAGTACGGAGTGTCTTGACACTAGGTACTTGCTGTCTACCCTGCTATATGGGATAAATGGGTCAAGCTACCACTACCCTCTCAGAACTAACCTTAGGCATAAGCATTTAAAATGCACAACATATCCAAAAAAACAAGACCAGTTATGAACTATTTACGTTCCCACAATTATATTTTATTACATAAGTATGAAACATCCGAATTTCGAGTGCTATATTTCTATGTAGTCGTTAAGTTTGAAATATCGGGCCACCCCCCACTCACCCCCATCGCCTCCCTCACCCCCTCAAATAAAAAAGGCACATTTTAAAGCCCCGGCAATGACATGCGGGCGCCGCGATGGCGGGATGCGTAGAGTCGCAACTTACGCAATATTTGTTACGTTTTTTCCTCAAAAATATTCATTTTTTTTTATTATGTTATTAGATATTGATATTGATTGAAGCCGATCGTGGCGCAGTGTGACAGCGTCTGACTGTAAACGCGATCGGTTGTGGGTTCGATCCCAATTGGGGGGAGTTATTATATTTAAAATTATTTTCACTACCTCTCTCTGGTAAGACAAAGTGCTGTGTTGAGGTCCACCACTCAACACGCAATGTCTCGAATTCAGGTTAAAACGAAGTACGGAGTGTCTTGACACTAGGTACTTTCTGTCTACCCTGCTATGCGGGATAAAAGCGTGAAGCTAAAAAAATAAAAATAAAATATTATTGTTTTTTTTTTATATCTGTATGTAAAGTTGCCGTGAATGAGCTTTTATTACTATTGTTGGGAGGGAATTGATAAAACGCAATGGTTCTGTGTTTAAAACCGTCTTCTAGTTCACATACCGACATTGTCTTAGTTATTTGTTTGTCACTTCATACAAAAATATACATTAAACACTTGGTAATGTGAGATATTGAATGTTATAATTTAATTTATTTCAAATATATCATTATATAGAAATGACTTAGAAAACTAAAACTCGACTACAGCTAAAACACGATCTAAAAAGTTTGAAGCAAAAAAATATTTTCTAGAAATATCTATATACAAACTGTGACCAAAGGTCATCGTATTGATATGTTACTGATTATAACAAACAAACAAACGAACATACAGTAGTGTTAACTTATACGAAATGATTGAATAACATATATTTTTTAGATTTGATTCCTACTTTATGCTCTTTACAGGGCGCTGCTGTCAATTTAATATAACGTCACATTGCCTATAGCACGTGGAAAACAAAGATGCTTTTAATAATATCTTATTTGTCCAATTACAATGAGAAGTTTTGACGTTATAAGGGAACAGATGAACATTCTTACATACATACATTACACCAGCCAAAATCGTTCCCAAAATCATGCCCTCCTTTTCGCTTCGACGTAATTTGGCAAAAATTATATATATATATATATATATATATATATATATATATATATATATATATATATATATATATATATATATATATATATATATATATATATATATATATATATATATATATATATATATATATATATATATATATATACGTAAAATCGATATGCAAAGAAAAATACGTGAATACTCAAAAAACAAAACACTGATCATAAAATTATTTATAACGACGACGAGTAAGGGCCACTCCACGCCATCGCGTACGCCATATTTATTTTCAATCAAACGGGCGGCATCGAACCTTATACCCACCAGGTGAATTTCATAATTATCATTGTCAATTGTAATTTTAATAGGGTGGGACACCCTCGCATCATACTCTGTTGACGTTAAAATTTTTCGATAATAAATGTTTGTTAAATCATCGAGGAGATAGCTGGTTCGAATCCTGGCTAGTGTTTTTTTATATTCAATTTGAAAACGTGTTCCGTTTTGTGTGGCGGAACTTAACGCTGTTATTTGTGGTGATAGAGCGGAGAAATGATACTTGTATAGAAACATTTAGAAGTTTATCACATTCTAATATGCTAAAATTATCGAAGAGATAGCCAAGTAGAGTCTTGGTTATTGTTTTTTTTATATTCAATTTGTAAACGTGTAGTTGCGTGTTATAAGGCGGAACTTAACGCCGTCATAGCGAAGAAATGGATATATGTATATAGAAAATATCAGAAGTTTATCGCATTCTATTTGTGTAAATTGCGTGAGACATTCTTATATAAAAATGTAGGTCAATCATATGTATGTAAGTTATCGATTCTGTGCTTCACGAGATTTGAACTCCTACCTTAGGCGGTTATAGCAAAGAAATGCTATCAACAAATTGGTTATAGCACTAAAAGTAAACAACGTTTAAAAAAACAGACATCAAATACTTAAAATTAAAATATATATATATATATATATATATATATATATATATATATATATATATATATATATATATATATAAAGTATTTATTTAAACACATCTTGTAAAGCAAGTCTTGTTACTATATCATAGATTTGAAGTCGGAATTATATCATCAAATTAACAAATATGATTATAAAATTAAAACTACTGGACGCAAATGAAAATATTTTTTTTTGTGGGACCAAATAGCATTCTTACTGCATGGAACAAAAAGTCATTTAAATCGGTCTAGAACTTTCGATATTCACTGTAGTATGTACAATAAAATAAATTAAAAGATACCCGCCGAATTCATAATCTCTTTTTGGAAAATTGGCTAAAAACGCAGTAGGCTAGTCAAAGACAGCCTAGTGTCAAGACACTACGTTGACTGCGTGGAAAGCTTATATGAATTTTAACGGTTTTTGCTCGATGAGAACGTATATCTAATTGGTTATAGCGCTCGGACGCTACCTAGATACGTGGGTTCGAATCTTGCTATATTTTTATTCGGTTTTCTCAATATTGTAATTGTTTACAGGCCGTTCAAGGCCCCTTTGAGTTCAAGAGCCATAGAGCACCTTATGTGGGCCAAAATTTGTTTATAAAATTAGTTTTTTTATTATAATCTCTCATTTACGAGCAATATAGCTAAGTTTTAGTGAAACTATACTCCGTTTTCCGCATTCTTTACTAGAATGAGGGTTTTAGATGAGGACGTTTGTGGCGCAGTGGGATAGGACTCGGGGGAATAACATTTAAAATTATTTACACTTCCTCTCTCTGCTAAGATAAAGCGCGGTGTTGAGTTCCGTAAATGTCTCGAATTCGATGTAAAGCGGAATACAGAGAGTCTTGACACTAGGTACTTTCTATCTACCCTGCTATGCGGGATAAAAGCGTAAATCAAATATAAATATATAAAAAAAATATTTTTATTATATCGTATTATTTGCTCCAGCTAAAAATCAAATACTTTAAAATAGCAGAAGCGAAAAAGTGCCGCAAAACGCCAAAAATTCCAAAAATCCCATATTTCTATGAAGTGTTAATGTAACATTAAAACCTGTGAAAATAATAATTCCAGTACAAATGTGAATTATAAAAATAATCTGAATTTTTTTCATCGTGACATAGCACGTGTAACCTAAATAACGTTTTGTATACCTCCCACCGTTTTAAATATACCGACTATATATATATAACATTTTTAATAGAGCTCGTATGTCTGTATGTTTACAAAATTAGTTTATATTTAAATTAATTTAAATAACTAAGCAATATGCTTGAATCCTAGTTAAGTTGATCGTCCTGAAAGATATAGGATTCATAATATGAAAATATTGCATTGAGATCAAAATCGGACACAAGCGCAAATTTTCATTTTTAAGCGGATGACAAGAAGTGGATCTTGGGGACAATAAGACAAGGTTCTGGTAAGACAAAACACAGCGTTGAGTTACGCCATTTAATACTCAATATTTTAAATTGATCTTGAAATAGGAATGACAAACGGAGTGCCATATCACTAACTTCTCTCCTACTGTGTTTAATAAAATACACATGTACCTCCATAGTTAACACGCCAAATATTGTAAGCTTCAATATGAGTTTATTACTGTAATATAAAACAATAATATCTATATTTTATTACAATAATCATAAAATTATACGGCATATTAAGCAAATATATTAAAAAATAGCTTTTAGCTTCACGTTTTTATCCTACATAGCAGGGTAATCGAATTCGAGACATTGCATGTTGACTGACGATGGATCTCAACGCCAACGGTAATTTAATATCATTCGCCTCCGAGTGGGAATCGAACCCACGACCGATCGCGTTTACAGTCAGACCCTGCGATACGACCGGCTTCTATATTATAGTTAAAAAAAACCGAATGTAAACATTGAACTGCGTTCAAAACAGTTGTTTTGACACAACTCTCCCCCATTATAATAACGATAACTCAATCGATAGTCGATTTTGTGAGTTTTTAATTTAACCTTATCTAACATTATCTTTAAGGCAGTGATAAAAATAAAAAAATATTTCGGTGGGAAATCAATACCGCGTAACACATCCGTGCCGTCCTTCATGATACTCACATATATCGATATATGTTATGTTCTTATATGTATATACTTTGTATTATTTCATAGGCTTGAAGCCATGGCGCAGTGGGACAGCGTTTGACTGTAAGCGCGATTGGTTGTGGGTTCGATTCTCACTCGGTGAAGTGATTATGTTTATAATTTATTTTAATTTCTTCACTACTTTCTTCAACCACTCAGTATAAATTATTTTATCTTGACACTACTGCCTCGATACGCGATGGCCTATATGGATATAGTTCTTTTTTTAGCTTTATGCTCTTATCCCGCTTAGCAGAGTAGACAGGAAGTACCTAGTATTAAGACACTCCGCACTCCGCACTCCACTTGCCACCGAATTCGAGACATTGTGTATAGAGTAGCGGGACTGAAGGCCGCGCTGTCTTACAAGGAAATGAAAATAAATATAAATATAATCATTATACTCAGAGCGGGAATTGAACTTACAACCGGTCGCGTTTACAGCCGGTCGCTGTCCCACAGCACCACTACCGGCATCAATAGGATATGACACGCTGATTCACCGGACTGATTTCTTTTATTGAAAAGTTGGCCATGTGTCCGGATGCAAAGTTAACACAATAAAAAAATATCCCTACCAGAGTGAAAATACGCGCGAAAGTAATTTTAAAGCATGTTTAATGGTTTATTCAAAGTAATTTATGCCTATATAAAATAAATAAAATTGGAGTGTCTGTTTTGTAATATTAAAATAATAACTTTTTACTAAATACGTTTAGTAAAAGGAATACTTACATATTTAAATATACAAATATAATATTCTTTACAATTTTTGTCTATTCGTCGTTTCGTTCCGGCCAATCTATGGAACGGCTAGAACCAATTATGATGAGACTTTTATTAGCAGATACCAAATGTAACAAAGAATAACTCAGGCTACTATTATTGTAAAATTATAAAATGAAAAATCCAAATATATTATTTTAGTTAGATATATAATTAAATGCACAAAGTAATAAAAAAAATTGAATAAAATATTAAAGTAATTCAAATTTGCACCAGCCTCTTAACTTGATTATAGTCGATATCGACTGATGGCACTTCCAAGAAAAAAAGGAAAAAATTGATGTACCTGCAATTTCGACATAGATATTAGAAATGCCTTAAAGCCATTTGCCAAGATTTATTTCACTAACTTGTAGTGACTTTAATTTGAAATTATATAAGCATTATAAAGGGATGTTTTCTCTTTTTTCTTAAAACATTTATCATCTGCGGGTCACTGAACCCTGTAATAGGGCACCTCATACTCAGCGCAAAATTATGTAAATTCTGTGAAAGTTTAATCTTTTTAATATATTTCTTTTTTTCTTTTCAGCTTGTTTCCCCTTATAGCGAAATAGGTAAAGTAGCGTAACATAACGCTGCGCTGCGTAAACGAATTCAATATCAAGATGCGAAACAAAACCACGACTAATCGCGTTGACATTCCTGATAATAATATTATTAATAATTATTAAAGTCCAAAACCCAGAAGTGAACCTCTAAAAGATATAAAACGGTCCTCAACACCACCCTTTGTCAATACAAATTCCTATCCCTGCTACATGGGATAAAAGGGTCAAGTTAAAAAAAAAATTAAAGTATCTATTATCCAGCAGAATTGAAGTGACTCACACAAAGTCACATGCTGTACCACTGTACCACAATGGTCTTTAAGTACGTTAATATATTTATGTTCTAATTATAATATAAATTCTATGTAGGATAGAAATTTTATATATTTTATCATTAAAATTTTGTATGGCGCAGGGAGTAAACTGAGTTAGAGGTTTTCAATACAAATACTGATAAATTTGTTATTTATCAAGTTTATAATGGGTAAAGAAAAGATGGGAGTGTCATGACACTAGATGTAGTGAATAAAGTCTAAATATGAAAAAGCTTCATCATTGCTATAGGATTTGTATATTGTTAACGAAAATTGTAAATTCAGATTTTGTCGAGGTATAAAAAATATTCTTATTATTATTATTATTTTTCTTTATCCTTTGCGGGGTACTGAGTATCAAACGCTAGGGTCCCTGCATGCCTCTTTCGCCTCGTCCACAGGCATTATACTCTTCATACATGCCCTTCTGGGGGTCCTCATACTTCGATACGGTGTTTTCGAAGGTCAACAGAGGTCTCCCTCAACCTCTAGTACCACTCACCTTGGCTTCATAAATAGTTCTTACCATTCTTTCATCGCTCATTCTTTCAACGTGCCCAAACCACCTGAGCCTTACTGTGACATTCACCAGCAGTAATACGCCTTTCCACATCCATTTCTTATCTTCTATCTGTACTAAACATAGTTCCCAGATATACCACCTCATTCACTTGTTCTAATATCTTTCTATCTACCATAATCTTGCATTCCGTTCTTTCTTCGTCTCTTTCTAATACTAGAATCTTGGTTTTACTCGCATTCAGGTTTAGACCATTACTTTCACACCCTTCTTTCAGAATGGTGACCAATGCCTGTAACTCGCATTCTGATAATGCAATTAGCACTGCTTCATTTGCGTACAACAGACAGTTATCTGTCAAATCACCAACTTTCACTCCTATCTCACTTTCTTTCACATCTTGGAGACAACTATCCAAAAACAAATTGAAAGCTGACATGGCGCAGCCCTGTTTGACACCCGATTGAATATCGAACTGAGGCGACATGCTAGCTCCTACTCGTACACAGGCTGAGTGATCTCGATAAAGAGATATTACAGCTTGCAACAAGAGTCCGTTCATATTGTGCCGAGGCAGTATCTCCCTAACTTCTTTCTTACAACCTTGTCAAATGCCATTTCTAAATCCACAAAAGAACAGAAAATTTTCTGGTTTACAGACAAAAAAAATCCATAATTATATGGAGAGAAAAGCTCTAATCCACTCTTCTTGTCTAAATCCTCCTCGAGCCTCCCCTAAAAGCCTTTCGGATCTCTCTTGCATTTTTCTCGTAAGAATTTTAGCATAAATTTTACTGCCCAAGCTAATCAAACTTATTAGTTTGATACGACAAAAGTTCTCAGATAGATTATGTAAGTTATAGGGCTATTTCCCTATAACTTACATAATCTATCTGTGAACTTTTGTCTTTATACAAAGGTACGATGTTTGCGCCTCGCCATTCATCTGCAACCTCTCCAGTTTTCCAACATAAATTGCATAAAAAAGGCAACAGATCCAAGATGCGCATGGCCAACCATATTTGGTCATCTCTGCAGTAACTCCATCTGCTCCCGCTCCTTTACCACATTTCAGACTTCGTATAGCATTCTCTACTTCTTTTATACCGAGTTCGCCATCTGTTATATCAAGACTCAGCATATTGCTGTTGCTTGAGACAGAGGCGTCATCACATACATAAATCTTCTTGTAGAATTCCACCTATCGTTACAAAACGTGTGTTCTCTCTGTAAGTATTTCACCGTTCTAAGAAAGCACCCCATTCATTCTAAAGGTTGGTGAACAACGCCGAGAATCCCTAACTTCTAGCCCGAAAAGCTTTGTGTTTTTCCGGAAATTGTTTGTAAATCTATCGTCTCTTTCACGCTCTGACTTTTCACACTTCATTTTTATCAGTGCTGTCTTCAGGTGCTTTTGCAACTTATATTCTTTCTTCTTAATCTCTCTCATACTTTCATTCTTACTCGAGGCTTTCTAGTCCTGCCATGCTTTTTTCTTTCACTCTACTGCCTCTTTCACTTCATCATCCCACCATTCATTACGTTTTTTACTAAAGCCTCTTTTCCCAACGCCACACACCTTAGTTTCAACTTCAATCCTACAATTCCTAATATTCTGTCAGCATACTTCATCCCTTTCAGAACCTACTTCGCAGCTTTCTAGCTTCTTGGAAACCCTTTCTTCATATTCCTCTCTAATCGGCGAGTCTTGAAGCTTCCAGCTTCTTATGCGATTATTCGCTTCCAAGTTTGGACACCCCGTGTGGCTGCGCCAACTGGCAAACAGACTCCTTATTCTAGCTACAAAATAGTGATCTGTTCCAAAGTCGGCACTCCTAAACACACGCGTGTTTATAATTTGGTTGCAAATACGCTGATCCACTAGGAATAGTTCAATCATGCTTTTCTTCTCCATCCGTTCCCATGTGTACATGTGAATTTGTTTGTGGTCAAACATAGTGTTTGTCATAAACAAATCCTTTTCCTTACATAATTCCAATATGAGCTTACCAGCCTCATTTACTCTCTTATCACCATACCTCGGTTTGATCGCCTTATATTCTACCATTGCACTCACCAATCGAGAGGACAATAACACACCTACACCTTGACACCCTCTTTCACTTTCTGAAACTCCCGCCCAGACTCGATTGCCCGGCAAATAATTATGAGAGAGAAATAGATAGATAATTTTGAGAGAGCTCAGACTAAATTAGCGTAAACTAACGCCGTACTAAATTTAATCAAGTTAAAATTAAAATTATAATGGAAGACTTCCCCTGCCGGCCTTAAATAACAACAACAGTGTGTAAGGCTACAATATTCCATCCGCCGCGAGCACCAGGGCGCATTATGTCCCCACGAGGTGTAGCGGACCAGTGCGTCCCCGTTGGTCTAAGAAGTGGCGACGAATGCGGCCTTTGGGACCGCCACCCAGCACACCATGTCCAGGACGGCGGGAAGTGGAGAACGGAGCTACAAATAGCTACGTGGAATGTAAGAGGAGGGATGCAACATAAGATAAATGAATTGTTAGATGTGATGAATGAAAGACATTGAGATGTTGCTTGTGTGACTGAGACTGCGAAGTATAGTGACAAGAGAGTAAACAAGGCTGGTAAGCTCATATTGGAATTATGTAAGGAAAAGGATTTGTTTGTGGCAAACACACTGTTTGACCACAAACAAATTCACATGTACACGTGGGAACAGATGGAAGAGAAAAGCATGATTGATATATTCCTAGTGGATCAACGTATTCGTAACCAAGTTATGGACACGCGTGCGTTTAGGGGTGCCGACTTGGAAACAAATAAACAAATCACTATCTAGAAGAGAGAAAGACTACAGAAACCTCTGAGGCTAAATTCTCTGCGCTTAATTAAAAAAAAATATTATTTTCCATCAAATTCATGGACATAGGAACCAAGTTTTCCGTTCTCACCTTCAGCTTATGAGCTTAAAAGTCCTTAAAACTATTACAATCTTAATTTTCAAACTAACAAAGTAGCAGTATTGTATGCGATTAATAGAAGCCCTATCAGAAATGTAAAACGATTCTTAAAATCGCATTATAAGTGTATTACAATTTTAAAACCGAGTGCCTTGTGGGCTTTCTATATTATAATTTGTATGTCATATTTTACTTGTTCTAGAACGCATTGTATTATGCGTTGTGTTTGTAAAAATAAAAAAAAAATAAATCATCATAGTAATCGTGGTGTAGGAGTGATTATATTTTAATTAAAGAAAAACATTTTAAATGAAACTATTTAACCGGATTAATCACGTATATTTTGCGTTACTTTACACTATATATTTCGCGTACACTTTACAGTAGTCCGTGGTCACAGGTAGAGTTTGAGTCTACCTGTGACCACGGACTACTGTAAAGTGTTCGAAACGTCAGGTGTCCAAAAATGTATTTTCGAATACCAAAATATACGCAATTAATCCGGTTAAATAGTTTCATTTAAAATGTATAAAAATCGCGAAAATCAAAGATCTTATTAAAAAAAAACAGTGAGACAAAGCACGGCGTTGAGCTTAGATATAGCAAAGTGGAGAACTGAGGGTTTTGACTTAAACTTTTCTTTGCCTAAACGCTTATTCAATTATGTGCTATAACAGAGAAAGCCTAGTGGCAAGGTAAATTTTCCACTTGTTGTCTGAATTCAAGACTTAGGTGTGTTGAAGGCGGAACACAATTTTGCGTTTAACACTGCAAATCTCTAAATGGGAATCGAATTACCTACTGGAGTGTGGCGTTTACAGAGATATATACTACATCTGGTTAGCTTCACGTAAATTATTCTGATACATTATATTTAAAGAGTCACGGGTTCTAGTCCCGATTTAGACACAATCTATAATGAGCAAACAAATTATTATTATTATTGTATACATATATATATTTTTTAATAACTATATTATAAAAAAACAGAGTTTCGTACATAACAAGCGCACCAACAGTCGCTGTGTACTGTACAAGGTCACATCCCTTACACGTGAAAAACATAATTTTATCGGAAAATGTTGAATAATAAAACGAAAGTGGAATTCATCTTATTATACATGAATTTATAATAAAATAATATAATTTTAATATGTTTAAACGAAGATACGTTTGACATAATTCTATTATTTTAATGTCCATTCCTTTTGGGTTCCACTCTCAAGCGAGATAAATGTATATGTTTTGCTTTAACATACTACGTCGTTAAGTTACGCTTCTTTCTACGCACCAACTTGGAGATCATAGTGGCTTCTTAAAAGTGATACTTTTTTAACATTCTATTTCCTTAATGCGGATTTACTGGTTCAAATAAATATTTTAGAGTACGTGAGTTTTAGTAAAGTGCAAGTTCACATCCTATTTTGGGAAAAAATCAATATAAATTTTCTATACAACCGTAGAAACTGAATATAAAGTAGGCAATAAAAATGAATACTGGTTCACGCTCTATTCTGTATAACAGTCAATCAAAGTAAACCTAGTGTCAAGACACTCCGTTCACCAGTTTCCGCTCGAATACAAGATTTCGTGTTAAAGGGCGGAACTAAACGCCCTACTTTGTCTTAACGGAACGAAGAATTGTAACAAAAATAAATATTTTACACAAAACAATATCTTAAAACTAAAACGTACATTATACAAAGAGTAATACAAGAAAAATTCTAAACAAAACACAATTAAAAGAGAGTCCGAATCGACCAGAACCGCCATATTAATCTAATCACACTCCAAGGATGTGTGTGTACGTCTTTAATAATAACCGGGAGGGAGGCTCCCTCTGGGAGGGGGTAGCCACCCTCCACTAGTGAAAAAATATATCCGAAGGAAAACAATATTATAAATTGCGCTGTGTGCCGTATTTCGGCTCTATTTTACGTTATTCGTGACGTATTTTCAGTTTTATTATACGATTTAAAAAAAATGTGCCTTCTTCTTTGTTTTTCTTGTTATGTTACTTTGAATTTGTATGTAGGATGTGTTCTTTGGTGCTTATACAAAAGACAAGTAGCAGGTTCGAATAATAAATTAAAAAAATATTGTTCATCAAGCCGTTGTGACGCAATGGGACAGTTCGATTTCGGTCGAGTTCGATCCCAGGTTGGGGATAGTGTAAAATATTCTGATTTATCTTGCCTTGAAGAGACCGAGAGCAGTGTTAAGTTCCGCTACTCAACACACAATGTATCTACTTTACACTCAACATGAACTCATTTCTTGTTTAGTGGAGGTACTTAAAACCGTGCGTTATCTATATAGAACGGTTTGTGTTCCCCGAATGGAATCAAACTTACAATCAATCGTGTTTAAAGTCGGCCGCTGTTCCACTGCGCCACGAAGGCTTGAATAATATACTCACATTATAATTCATATTTAAACATCATGTTATGGCAGAACTGTGAGTGAGACATCTTTTAGGCAAGGAGCGGGTAATGGAAAATAAACAACTTTAGTATAATTTACTATTTGTTGTCCAAGTGACGCCTTTATTGATAACATAATCATTTCATAAAGGAAAAAGCACTTCACACTCTATTTTACATACGAGGGTAGTCAGGAATAACCTAGTGTCAAGACACTTCGTGGACTGCTTTCCGCCCAAAATAGAGACATTGCGTGTTGAGTAGTGAAGTGAACGCCGGAATACTTAGTGTTTATCTGTCTTGATAGGGTTAAGCCCTACAGAATACGCTATATAAATCTGAATAGTAAAATAACCCTTTACTTACTCCTAAAAAAATGTAAACTAAAAAATTTATAAGCAAATCTATTGACGTAATTCATTTCAAATGGCATTATAATAAATAAATTAACATTAATTATAGTTCCCGGCGAATTTTTATACGTAGAAATATGAACTTCTAAATATTTGGGCCAAATATCAAATATATATTTCAAGTGTGAAGTTATTAAAATATAATAGAAATTCCTTGACACGATCCCGGCGTAGTTGGGACGTATGATTGAAAATTTAACACGCAGTACCTTATTAGGTACAAAAAAATTCGTTAATGTGAAACGCATTAGATACTATATGCTATAATAGTTGGCTCAACTGAATTTTAAGCCATCTCATTTTGTTTCTGCAAACCTCCAAATGGTTAACAAATTGTCAGTTGAAATTTTTAATGTTTTATTTTCTTATACATATATGTACATAAATACGTTATTACGTACACACATCTTTGCTTAAGTCAAAAGACGAAAAATTTGTTTTACTATACCATAAGCTCCACGCTTTTATTCCGCATAGCAAGGTGTACAGGAAGCACCAAGTATTAAGACACTCTGTACTCCGCTCTCCGTTTTTACTGCGTATTGAATGGCGCTACACAACGCCGCGCTTTGTCTTACTAGACCGAGGAAATGAAAATAATTTATATATATTTCACATAAATTTAAATATATTTCATATAAATAATAATTATTACATATAAATAATTTATACATAATAATAATTCCACCGAGTAAGAATCGAACTTTCAACCGATCTCTTTTACAATCAGACGCTCTCCTACAGAATGACAAACGGCCTCTATAAGAAATAAAACAAAAATATAGTCAGAGAAAACTTAGTGTATGAGATTAGAAGATAGTAGAGTTGCGCGGAATTTAACACCGCATTTTGTTCAAATATAACAATTTAACCGAATCAGTATAAAAAATACACAAATAAATAACTAATCGAACGAATAAACAACACTCAAACTAAATATACGTTTACGAATATATGAATGAAAATAAATAACATAGTTTCTTGGAACTAGGCAATAAGGAATGTTAGTTAAAATCTTGTAAGCCCGTTTCCGACAGACGTATAAATTGTGATAGAGATGGATGGACGGGGTGCCGGTACTGCGCTGTTTACATCTCGTTGGGGGTTTTACAGATGGGACGCGTTTTCGATGCTTTTATATTTAGTTACTTAGTTAGTCATTTAGCTATTTAATTGTATGCAATTTCTTTATAGTTGTGGTTATGTTATTTTTAAGTACCGGGTATTATGTTTTTAGTTATAATTTGAGTCAATTTAAATTCGATTTTGTTTGTATAAATAATAGATCGTCAGGAAATTATAGATTATGACTGAGATATCACTTAAATAATTTGTATAAACTATAAAGTTGTATTATTTGATGAAGGTGTTAATAAAAATTATATATTTTTATATGTTTTATATACAAATGAACATATTCCTAATATTATTGTTATTATTATTTAAATATAGGTTAAAAGCATTATATATAGGGATAGACATATTTCATATAATTCATGATCATTTCATAGACATCAGTATTATAAATTAAATTATGATTAAAAAATTAATACTCACTTTTTAAATTCTTTATATCTGACTTAATTTGTTTTAGCTGCCTAGTGTCAGGACACTGCACTTCGCTTTCCATCGATTTAAAACACTGCTTGCTGAGTGGTGGAACTCAACGCTGCACTTTGTCTTACCAGAGCGAGGAAGTGAAAATAATTTAAATATAATCACTCCCCCGAGTGAGGATCGAACTCACAACGGTCTCAATTATTATTTATGATCATTATTTTAAAAAGAAAAAAAAATAATATAAAAAAAATAGTTTTTATACATATACATATATATATATATATATCAAAATAATATATGAACGAGCGTTTAAACGCCCGTTACTTTGCCAGCCCGACCGCTACACGTATGAACAGTGTATAGAATGTCAAATGTTCTGTAATCAAAGTTTTATTACATTTCCGCGCTCCCCTCACTACAGGGGGAAAGTTTTCAACATTTTTTTCTTATAATATATATTTTCGAGATAGAAATAGGAAGAAATAGAAATACATCAAAACTTATAAAGTATTTTGTAAATGTTAAACTTTCATACAATACAATTTTTGTCAGTGGCACAGCTATATCTTTGTAGACCGATTAAGTTATTTACATACATATTTATACTAAATAAATATTCGCATAGTAGGGTAAATAGGACAAGACACTCCGTACTTCGCTTTCCGCCGAATTCAAGATATTAAGTGTTGAGGGTTATCAGTGCGAGGTTATGAAAATAGTTTTAATATAAACATTCCCCTGAGTGGTTATTGAACCAATAATTGTAAAGAAATTCTAATAGTGTATCGATTCTTTGTGCGTTCATCACTTCACTTCTTTCTTTTCTTAATACAGTAACGTCTCGAATTTTTTGAATAATGAATGAATTCGAATACCAAAATATATGCAATTAATCCGTTTAAAATAGTTTAATTAAATAAGAAATTGTTAACTAAAAGCCTAAAGATCAATGATTTCTTAACAATTAAAAAATCGTCCATGTATTAAACTAGAAAGTTACCAAGTTTTTATATGGGAAGGTACCTAATTAATGACGAAGCATTACTGTACAGTTTTCGCTAAATCTAGAACGTGAATAATAAATGACAATATTCTAACTATTTTTTTTATATTTGCTTCAAAAATTTCTGTTCCAATATACAGGGTAGTCGGAGAAAACCTAGTGTCAAGACACTCCGTACACTGCTTCCCGCCCGAAATCGAGACATTACGTGTGGCTTAGCGAACTTATGACAATAATTTATTAAAAAATATACCTATACAATCATCAGCAGAAAAGTATGGCTCAATTGACTAAAACGCTTACATTCTAAAGGCTGTGGGTTCGAATTCGTTCGTTTATATACTAAGTATGTTTCATACCTCAGTATGCGAATAACACTTTAAAAATGTTGAAATTTCTAAATCATTACTCACTGTACTAAAGTATATCTGCATTGAATACTAAACAAAAATCGACCGCAAAATACCATCAATTGCTTGAAATTTAATACAAAAAATATTTTTAAAGTAATCAAATTCAAAATATTTGTTGTATTCAAACCAAAAACTATATTATTAAATAAATAATTTTCTTAGTAAATATTTATGTGCCTTGCCTTCAGCCTTCAGCATCGTGGACTGCGTCTAAATGTTAACGCGATTGTTTGTTAGTTCGATTCCTGCTCAGAGGAATGACCATATTTAAATCATTCTCTTGTCTTTAGTCTGGTAAGACAAAGCGCGGTGTTATGTTCCGCTACTTAACACACCATTGAATTGGAGCAGAAAGCGGCTAACGGAGGACATTGACATTATAATATACTTTACTATACACTTCTGAGTACAATATAAATATTGTAATGTCATGTAATACCATTATCGTTCAGTTTAAGAAAAAAATAATTTATCACAAAGGATTTACTATGAAAATTTCAATTTCAAATTATTAGCTTGCGGAATTCAACGCCATGCTCTTTCTTGACTAGAGCGGGTAAATAAAAATCGTTTAAATACAAACACCTCATTTTCTATATTCATTGCTTATTACATAACGGAGTATAACGCCGCGCATTTTTATAAGAGTGAGTAAATATAAATAATTTAAATATAAGCACTCCTCTGAGCAAAATTGAACCTACGACCTATATCAATAAAGCTAAAATGACGTCTTTTATTATTGTACTAAAAACAAACTTTACAATATAAATATAACAATATATAGGAGAATAAATAACTAAATTGATACATTACATTACACTTGAAATAATAAAATATTGATCTAGACAATAGCTTCTAAACTATTATAAAAAAAACACCTTCATGACTCGTGGCGCAGTGTGACAGCGTCTGACTGTAAACGCAATCGGTTGTGGGTTCGATCCCCACTCGGGGGAGTGATTATATTTAAATTATTTTCACTTCTTCGCTCTGGTAAAGACAAAGTGCGGCGTTGAGTTCCACCACTCAACACGGAAAAGCGGAGTACGGAGTGTCTTGACACTAGGTACTTTCTATCTACCCTGCTATGCGGGATGAAAACGTGAAGCTAAAAAAAAAACCTTCATGACTCACTAAATGGTTAATAGACAATGCACAGCTGAAACTGCTTGACGTGGTAAGCTTAAATTTGACGTTTCGGTTCCTTAGGGAGAGTTAGACAGGACTTCCCGGATATAAGATTGTACGTTTAACAAACGGTACTAAAGACGTAATAATGAGAATAGTGTAGCAACATACACAAATACAAATAGCTCTATATAAAAAGAATTATCTTAAAATAGTCAACACCTTTATCAAAAAGGACAAGTATGCAATTAGATTTCAGGCGATTTCTATATATACAGAAATAACAATATTGTATAAGAGGTATATAAAATTGTCTGCGAAAGAATGAAAATAGTTTATATATATAGTAAAATTTGTATAAAAACAGACAGACGATCGTAAGACATTTTTTATATAACGATTTTTATAGCCTTATTTAATTTTTTGTAGATTCAGTATATCTACATAGTTGCTTGCTGAATTATTATCATTAACAAAAATATCTAATGAAAAAATTTCTTCAGGGAATAAATTATATCTATGAGCTTCCCTTATAACTCTATTTCCCACTTTCCACCCATATTCGCGACATGGTGTGTTGAGGTGGCGAAACTTACCGCAGCGCTTTGTCTTACCAGAATGGCAGCCTGATATTCTATCAAGAATCCGCTACTACGTGTTTAGTTACACGCTGTACCACTGAGCCACTACGGCCTAGTAAAAATTTATTATAAATTTTACATATTTTTTATAGTAGCGAATCTCTTTGTTCTCGCAGAATAGATAAAGTACCGAATGATACATAGCTACATGCTTTCATACGTTACTTTTCACTCAATTAAAAATGTAGCGTGCTCTATCTCAAAAAGTGTGACATTCCACAGGGCCTTGATGGAATATTTAAAATATCATATGAAATAATATTATAATGAGTACTGAAAAACCTTAATTATTGTAGGGTACACGTTTCATTTCCATTGCGAAGGTTAACTAAACGAAGGTATCTAGTTAATACGAAATTAAAAGTAAATTCTTATAAGACATAACGTCTTAAAATTCAATACACGAACTACCCATAAAACAGAAGGAAGTATTCCTTAGAAAGGTATCTACATAGTACATATATATGTATGTATGTATGAACATAAAGCACAGTCGCAATATTCCAAAAGTTCGCCAAACCCTCACAAGCTTTCAATTTTCGTCCAGCATTTCTTATTTAGTTTCGCGCAAATTATCTCCAATTCTTCATATTATTAAACATCCAGGGGGGACTTCCCCCGGCCGGGGGTAATGACGGGAGCGGTCAACGCCCCACCCGACGTCCGGCTCACTTGTTCTTGTAAAATTTTTCCCGATCTTTATTTTCTTTGTAGACGTATATAATTAGGGAGTTTTGTGTGTGTGTGTGCGTTAGTGTGGTGCGCGCGTGTGCGTAGCGTCCATGTGTACACGCTATACAGGGTGGTATGGTGTAAGGCCAGTTATTAGTTTTCTTGCCAGTTTCAGTGGGATGTTTTTGTTAGATTTCGATAATTTCGCGACAGCATGGGGTGGAAAAATCGATATATGTGTATATATTCGGATGCGGGGAAGTTAATTCTAATGAAGAACTCTGTTGTACATTATTTATTGTTACTTTTATATGATACATGGTGTTTATTCTAGATTTTTTTTACTATATCGCCTTTTACGTCGATTAAAGTACTATAAAATTGATTTTTCAATAACTTATCGGAAAATCAGCAAAAAAATAGTAGTTATCATGGTTTGTAAGGATATGATAGTCATGAATTCAAATCCCACGTCAATTATGTTATAACACGACGGAAAAAAATAATTAATATAATAAAGCCTTGCTTTTTTAAATATAAACGATAGGTACGTACAGTAGAGAGGCGTCTATAATAAAATAATAACTAAAAATTAGATATTCCACCCACTTTCTTTAAGATCAAGTACTCCCAATTTCTGTCGGACATAAAAAAATATTTAATACTTCGTGTCTATTTAGCGACACGTGTAAGCTTTATACAATATTAACGGAATACTAACTTTTTCCTTGTATTCATCTACATTTTGTGTAACGTGAGGTGTTTTTTTTTATAAAATTTAATTTCACTACACAATAAGTATGGAGGATGGAGAAAATCCAATTTTGTATATATATATATATATATATATATATATATTTAAACGTTTTGATAATTTGAAGTCACTAATATAGGTATTGTGAGTAAAATTTCATATTTTTGCTTATTTTTTCGTCTTATCGTCCATTTTATCGTCTTCGTCGCTCAGTAACACAACTCAAGCAATTTATTTAGCTTCTCGTTTTACCCCGTATAGCGGGTAGGCAAGAGAACCTAGTGTCAACTAGTATAGGGTAGCGTGGTAGGGTAGTGACGGAAAGCGGAATACGAAGTAGATAATATAGGTATTTCGTTTTTAAATGTTCAAAACTTAAAAAAACGGATCTGCAAATTTCGTTCTTGATAGATGCGGAACTTGACACCGCGTTTTGTCTTGCCGAAGTAGAGAAATGAAAATAATTTTAAATATTCCCCAAGAATGGGTTATGTATTTGTAACTACAAGTGAAGTGGTGAGACTGTCACACTGCACTACATACAACGGTCTCTATAATAAACGAGTTTCCAAGATATGCCAAATAGACATTATACGTAATGTTAGTCTTAAATCCGCGTAACAGAGTAGACAGAAAGTACCTAGTGTCCAGACACTCCGTACTTCGCTTTCCACCGAATTCGAGTCATTTTGTGTTGAGCGGTGGAACTTAACGCCGCATTATGTCTTACCAGAGGAAGAAAGTGCAGATATTTCCCCTAGTGGAAATCGAACCCACAATCGATTTTGTTTACAGTCGGACGCTATCCCTCTACGACACGGCCACGGTTTTAATATTTACCTAGTAATTAATTGAATCTATGACTGTTTATTAATAACCTATATTCTATCTACCACGTCATATTGGTTTCAATACTTATATATTTAAAAAAAAATTGTTCGCTTGAGGCCGGTCGTGGCACAGTGGGACAGTGTATGACTGTAAACGTGGTCGGATGTGGGTTCGATTCCCAGTCAGCGAAATGATATTTAAATAATTTTCATTAAGACAAAGATCGGGGTTGAGTTCTACCACTCATTACGCAATGTCTTGAATTTGGTGAAAAGCTGAGTATAAAGTCTGTTGACAATATACAATACGTTGACAATATGTTGTATAAGCTCGTATGAAATTTTTATTGGCTCTTTGGAATTTCTTAGCTTTAATTGATTGGTAATTTTTCGCAATAATTTTCGATTTGTGTCTTTTATTTAATAAAAAATTGCTTCGGAAACCTTATTTTCCTTATTATCCTGGTCACAAGCAATCAATATTGTATTGTCATGACTGTATTGACCGTATTGTCATGTTACGTTAACAGGTAGATAGGAAGCTAGAGGTATTGTTTACACTTTCACGCATAGCAGGGTGCTATGCGGGATAAAGCGTCAGTGTTAGTCAAAGTCAAGTAATTTACTATTTTATAAAATCGGAGTACGGAGTGTCTTGACCTGTCTACCCTGCTGATTTCCTGAAAAAGATGATTTCCCGAAATTCCTATGGGAGCAAGATAAAATTCCATTTTCGCGAGGAAAGAAAGGAAACTAGGCAGCGAAATAGTAACACAAATGTATATTCAGAAACGATTTTAGTGGTAAAATCAATATTTGAATCGTTAGTAAATGTATATTACGTACAACTATACAAACGCCTGCCTCCTCTCAGGGTGCAACTAACAATAAGACCAGCGTTTCATTTAAAAGTATCCCTCATAAGATCCCCAATTTATCACACACGTAAATCTGAGGTCTCTCTTTATAAATATTTATAGGTCTGCATTGAATTAATCATGTGTTTGACGACTTTGATTAAAGTTGAGTGGAAATGAGGATATATTGAAAGAAGTTATGTCAAGTTAAAAGAGAGGAGAGAAAAAGAGACTAGAGGCAGAAAAGTTGAAAGGGAGAAAGAGTGTATGTCACTCGTTAATCGAAAAAATTAAATTAAATTAGATATAAGGTTGGAGTTGTTGCTAATAATAGTGTATTTTTAGGTTATCTGGACAATCACAGTGTTGAGACAAGCATATTGTTACAATTATTGTGCCTATGAAATGGTCTGGTTAGCTTAGTGCCAAGACACATAGTGTCCTAGTTACCCACTTACTGAATTCAAGAAATGGTATGTTGAATGGAGCTCAACACTGCACTTTGTCTGCACATTCTTTTGTTAGCTTCATCTATATCTACTCGTATATATATCATATCTATCGCTATCAAATCTACAATAATTTTATGACCTATTTCTTGGTCAATTTGTTTAAAAAATCATTTTTTTAATGATTCACTATTTCAGGAAGGTCGCTCAGCACACATCATGAAAACATGGAGTACATAGAAAGTACCTAGTGTCAAAACACTCCGTACCTGAAACTTTCCGCCGAATTCAAGACATTACGTGTCGAGTGGTAGAACTCACCGCCGTGCCTTGATCTCCAGAACGAGGAAATGAAAATAATTTAAATATAAACATTCTCCCGAGTGGGAATCGAGTTCACAACCGGTTTTTTTTATAGCCAGACGCTGTCCCACTGCGCCACAAACGGATAGGAATTTATAAAATTTCAAATAAAATATATAGATTATAAGTTATTATTTATATTATTTATTGTTAAAACTATTTAAAATATTAGATATATGTTTCTATACATATAAAAAAAATGAAATTGATGAAGCTTAATAATTTTTATCGTTTTTCTGTTAGTCTGTCCCTATGCGTTTATGCACGCTAATCTCAATTTTCGCCACTGTATTTTAGTAATCATTTTTTAACATTAAATATTTATTTTATTTCAATCCGTTGACATTTAGGATTACTTTAGAAGTATTTTGTTTGGTAAAATTATAGCAAGATTAAAACTCACGCAAGCAAAGTTGCGAGCATTCTATCACTAATGTTAAATATATTATTTTACTTAGAAATTTATTAAGCAATAATACTGATACAAAATAATGTATACAATGAAGAAAGACTAACTTTTTATTAAATAGAGGAATTCCTTTTACGAATGCCCGACTCGGGACGCGCTATGAGGAACTCCGGACCGGCGGTGATATAGGGCGTCTGTATACCCTCTTCAATCTCACGCTGCTTTTCTTCAACCGTCACTAGCCAAGGTACGGGAACCCCAATATTCCCTGACCATGACCTTATGTCATTATGGTATTTTACATTGGGGTAAATGCAATCACTATTATTCCGAAGCGGGATTTTCTCGCTTTCTACAACTTAAGTCATAAAGATTCATTAAGGCAAAAATTTAAGAAAACCCGAACCCGCGCCTCTCGGATACCGCCTAAGCGCTCTGACTGCTAAGCCATGCGTTCTACTACCAGCTGCGTTAAAATTCTTATACGTTTTGTTACAACTTATTTATGTAGTTATACGTTTTGTTACAACTTATTTATGTTAGTATATCTGTAAAGATATTTTTACAAATTTCTACTACTTAAAGATTATTAAGAAATAATCGTTTAACAAGAGAGATTGCTATTTTATTTTAATATTTACTATTTTTAAAGTGTTATTCCACATTTAGGATTAGAAAACATTTTTGAAAAACGTATAAAAATGTTTTCTAATTCTAAGTGTGCAATAACACCTTAAAATTGTAAATACTAATTATATTGACTCTTGTATCTCAATACATCTTTGCTAATATAATGTTCTGAAATAGGCAATTCTCTCATGGGACAGTCTGTATGCTCTTAAAATAGAATTCCAGAAAACATTCAACATTGTTCTATGACATAATATAAAAAAAAGTTGTGAAAAGCCGTTTGTGTGGTAAAGGTTATTACCACATTTTTTTTAGCTTCACCATTCATCCCTGGCGGGGTAGTCAGAGAGTACGGAGCGCCAAACGCTACGGTCCCTGCATACCTCTTTCGCCTCGTCCACAGTCATTATCCTCTTCATGCATGCCCTTCGGGTGGTCCTCATACTTTTTACGTGACCTTCCTCCAGTATCTTCGATACTGTGTTTTCGAAGGTCAACCGAGATCTCCCCCGACCTCTCGTACCCTTCACCTTGGCTTCATAAATCTTTCTTACCATTCTTTGCCCAAACCACCTGAGCACGTTCTTCTTCATTCTTACTGTGACATTCACGCTTCCACCTGCCATTCTGCGTATCTTCTCGCTGCATATACGGTCAGCTAAGCTGACTCCACATATTCGACGAAGAGATCTCATCTCTACTGCATCCATCTTCCTTTCATTCTTCTTTTGACACACCCACGTTTCGCTGCCGTATAACAACGTCGGTATCAGTTACTGCATTGTGAACGGCAACACGTGCAGGTACGCTGACGTTTTACCGTCGCATCAATGCAGCAAGAGCACCATTAACCCTGTTACCAGCAGCAATACGCCTTTCCACATCCAATTCGTATCTTCCATCTCTACTATACATACTTCCCAGATATATCACTTCATTCACTTGTTCTAATATCTTTCTATCTACCATAATCTTGCATTCCGTTCTTTCTTCGTCTCTTTCAAATACAAGAATCTTATCTTATTACCACTTTAATGATTACATAAATGATAACACGCCTTGGGAATGAAATGCTCGCTCCAGTCTATTTCAAAGGTGTCATTGTCACTAATAAAAATTATTAACTAATAATTTTTTATCATTTAAAAGAAAAAAAAGGCCTACAGAGCTCTTCCCAAATCTGAGGTATTAATTTTAGAGCATGTACCTTGCTTTGAATAAAATTATTTGACTTTAACTTGGTGATAACAGCCAGCTTCACATATGTGGAGCAGTCAAGGGTGATGGGCACTGTAATCCCTACCGCTCAATATTGCTTGGTGTAGATAATTAGCGAGGCCGGTCGTGACTCAGTTCAACAGGGTCTGATTATAAACGTGATCGGTTGTGGGTTCGATCGCAACTCGAGGCAGTGATTATATTTTAATTATTTTCACTTCCTCGCTCTGGTAAAGACAAAGTGCGACGTTGAGATCCACCGGTAGAAAGCGAAGTACGGAGTGTCTTGACACTAGGTGTTTTCTGTCTATGCCTATTTCTGTCCTGCTATGCGGGATAAAAAGCGTGAAGCTAAAAAATAAAAAAATTAGATTCCCCCAGCTGACCGCTCTCCAGCAAAAAAAGGCTACCCTAACGCAACCTAGACTAAACACTACAAGTAAATTTTCTCTTCACTGAATAAATTAGTCAAATTTACCAATAACCAGTCCAATCGAGTAACTGCGAGTACTTTTATCGAAAACCCATTAAAAGTATTTTTGAATAATTAATTATATAACAAAATTTTAATGTTATATGTTTCCTTCATATTTTATTTTGTTTATTTTTTAGATTCACGCTTTTATTTATAGCAGGGTAGACACAAAGCACCCAGAGTCAAAACAGTCCGTACTTCGCTTTCTGAATTCAACGCCTCTGTTACGCCATACTATCTTACCAGAGCTAGGAAGTAATATTAATTAAAAATATAACGACTCCCCTAAGTGGGAATCGAACCCACAACCGATCGCGTTTACAGTCAGACGCTGTCACATATTATATAGTTGTTATAACATTTATTTATCTTTTAGTACGTAATTCATAATAATATAACATAATTCAAAATAGCAAAAAGAACATTTGGGAACAGCGACCAAGAAAACGTTTGCACACGATCTTGAAAGGTAGCAAGCCTCCGGAAATACCTATTAGTCACTGACTTAAGATGCCACCTGTTTAGGTCAAGTTGGGCAAGTTTTATTTGACATACGCTGAGTAAATTGAATATAATATAGATATAATACGTTTAGTGGCGCTCCACGCCGCATTTTGTCTTGCTGGAGGGATAGTGAGGTAATTTAAATGAAGATTTTAAATGGTAATTTAAATCAGTAAGAATTGAATCCACAAACATCGTGCTTACGGTCAAATGCTATCTCGTTAGGCAATATTTACAAGTTCTTCCTATAAAAATATTTAAATTCAGTATCATTCATAGAAAAAGCTAAATAAGTATGAAATTTAATTTGTTTTTTAGCTTCACGTTTTTATCCCGTATAGCGGGGTAAACAGAAAGTACCTAGTGTCAAGACACTCCGTACTTTGCCTTCCACCGAATTCGAGGCATTGCGTATTGAGTGGTGGAACTCAACGCCGCACTTTGTCTTTTCCCAGAGCGAGGAAGTGAAAATTTAAATATAATCACTTCCTCGAATCAGGATCGAACCCACAACTGATCGCGTTTACAGTCAGAAGCTAGGGTAGTTGATACATTTTTTTTCTTTCACGCTTATATCCATCATAGCAGAGTAGACAGGAAGTACCTAGTGTCAAAAAATAATTATTGTTGCAAATTGTAAACACTTTTTGAATTAATCTCGTATAACTTGTAATTCATAATAAAAAAACATTATTTAATTAATAATTATATTAATTTTTTTCAAGCAATTAATAAATTGGTCTTCCAAATAGTTTAATTTTTTTATTGAAAACCACAACAAAAGATAAATAAATAGATCATGGGCGCAAAGAAATACTAAAATATGACTTATAGCGCTCCAAGAGTCATTTAACATAAATACTAACGTCATAGAATGTCATAAGTAGTAGTGAGAATTGTCAATGCTTATGACTAACGACTTAGTATCAATCGGTATCAATTATTCACCAGAACTATGAAAACTGTGAATCAATAGGAGAGTAGACAAGAAGTACCTAGTGTCTAGACACTCTGTACTTCAGTTTTCGACGAATTCCAGACATTGACAGTGAGTGGCGTAACTCAATACAGCGGTTTGTCATACCAGAGCGAGGTACTTCGTACAAATAAATATTGTGAGTATGTTTATTTAGTAGAAAATAATGTTAAATAAATAAAATTAATTTATTATCATCTTGTCATTCTATTTTAATTTATTTTATTTATATATATTATAATAATAATTGTTATGTATATTCAAAAATTATTAATGTATATATATATATATATATATATATATATATATATATATATATATATATATATATATATATTTACATTTTACCCTGATATAACGAAAAAGTATGAAGCAGAAAATAATCGTCATTCATCTTTGATGAACTGTCTTTTCATTAATGTGAGTTTTAGATAATTGTTACTATCTTTGGATATATTTAAGTTAATTAACTTACAGGCTTAAATTTGCAAGTTATATTTTGAGACATTTCCAAATTTTTCACTCGTGGAAATAATTATATTTACATTACTTTCATTGCCGCTCTGGTGAGTTCTGCCACTTAATATGGAATGTTTAAAATTTGGCGGAAAGCGGAGTACGGAGTGTCTTGACACTAGGACACTACCCTTCTATGCGGTAATAAAAGCGTGAAGCCAAAAAGAAAATCATTATTGCACCAAATTGAACTTACTTTAGTACTTTTTGTAACAAAAGCTAAAATACATTAGGGTTTTTTTTATATCCTCATGATAAGTTGTAATACTCCGAACAAAACAATACATGCACATCATATAAACTCTTAATACTACTAAGACAATTTTCCGGTATATTTTTCTCTTAGTGGGGGCACATATAATCCGGGGGTAAGGAGGGGGTTAGGGTGAATACTGTTAAACTAATTATTGTGGGGGCATCTCGTACAAGGATTTTTTCTATCCAGCTTTTGACTAGAGGGAAATGTGTTAAGTTTGCGTTCAACTTGGATTTTGGGTGTGCATCGTCGACTTTGGTTGTTAATTGGATGGGTGGTCGGTTTTTCATGTTTTTGGAATTTATATTTTATATAATGTGATATAACGATTATTGAAATGCTTTACAAATAACCCAGTGACTATGTTATAGTCATTGGAAACCATAAAAAAGTAACGAAAAATTAAACATTAGTAATAGGAATGGGTTCGATTTTATATAAGTTTTTTTTAAACATAAAGAATCATCACTAGGTTGGTACGCTAAAATTACAGTATAGGCATATATTAATATAATAGATAGTCTTTTTTAGCTTCCGCCTAGCAAGGTAGACAGAAAATACCTGGATGTCAAGACATTCCGTACTTATCTGTACTTCTCCATACTCCGAGGAAGTGAAAATAATTTACATATAATCATAACCCCAAATGGGAATCGAATCCACAGTGAGTCGCTTTTACAGTCAGACGCTGTCTGCGTCTCGACCGACTTCATATGTACATATTTAGTGTTAATGAAATAACTTCATACATAAGACCAATACAAATTGTAACTAGTCTATAATATATAAAAGTAAAAAATCCCACAAAAACATTTTCAAAAGCTGTCATAACAAGTTTTTATTCTCAGTCTGAATAGATAACGGAAGGCGTAAGGTTGCTAGTATCAAGCTATAATATAGTATCAAAATAATTATATAAACGAGTCAGTATACATTTTGAATTGTAAATTTTTTGTACGGAGGAGCAAATATTTATATTAATACGCGAAATGAGGTTATTGTGGCGCAGTGGGACAGCGTTTGTAAGCGCGATTGGTTGTTGGTTCAATTCCCAATTGAAGGAATGATTATATTTGAAGGAATATTTTCATTTCTCCGCGCTGATAAGACAAAATGCGGCGTTGAGTTTGCCACTTAGCACGCAATTTTTCGTTTTCGGACGGAAAGCAGGCGACGGAGAGTGTTGACACTAGGTTGTCTCTGAACCTTGATAAACGTAAAAGAGAAAGAAACTGGAAAAATATAATTTCGAAATATTTTAGCAAAGTATGAAATTTAACACAATTAAAGTTTATATGGATAAGAAGTACAAAAAGTCAATACTATTTATAAATATATAAGAAATATATTAAATGAGAAAAATAAATTCGCCCACAACTTTTGACATACACTTTTGCAAAAAGTGTATACTTATACGTTTGACATACACTTTTGCAAAAAGTGACATACGCGTTACCAAGGCTACCGCTATTACTAATATACAATAATTTTGTATTAAATTATACATATGATATCAAGACAAGGCGTATTTGACGTCAACAATATCCATTATTAGGTAACTATTAATAATCAAACAATTTTCCTTAAATAAAATTTAATTAAAATCAAAATATTTTCGTGATTTTTACACATTTTAAATTAAACTATTTTAAACGGATTAATCGCGTATATTTTGATATTTGAAAATACATTTTTGGAAACCTAACGTTTCCAACACTTTACAGTAGTCCGTGGTCACCGTCCACCTTTCTACCTGTCTACCTGTGACCACTGGATACTGTACAGTTTTCAGTTACTGTTCAGTTTTAATATATTTTCTTAAAATTTTTAACAATATTGAACACTGATTTGTTTGGCGCGACAATTTTACAACCTAGCAAACTCCTATCCAGCTCTAAATGACCAAAGAATTAACATCGAAGCGACATGACACTAAATACGTACTAGAACTACTTAGACAATAGACTAAATGAACGAAATGCTTTAAAAATAAGGTAAAGATGCTCTCTCCACATATCAAGGTAGTCAGAGAACACCAAAAGCTAAGACACTCCGTTTTACACTTTACGTCCGGAATCGATAATAACGTTATGTGTTAGAACGAAACGTGGCGATCTATCTCTCCTGAAAATTATTTGAACCCACAACCAGTCGCATAAGCAGCAGCACACTGTGCCTGTACGATACTCATATTAATGTAGTATATGAATTTTTCACCAAAAACGTTTATTTCCATTGTCCAACCAAGCCCAATTACCACCCATAATGAATAATATTGTATTTTTATTGCTATATTCATACGGGGCCAATATCCGAACTAGGCTGTTTACTTGCCATAGTCATTATCGTTTTACGACTGCCTACTTTTTAGAAATTATGTTTATTTAAATTTTATAGACAGGGCGCGACTAACACATTAATTAGTTATTATTAAATATTATATATATATATATATATATATATATATATATATATATATATATATAATGCAATGGGACAGTGTCTGACTGTAAACGCGATCGGTTGTGGGTTCGATCCCTACTCGGGGGAGTGATTATATTTAAATTATTTTCACTTTCTCGCTCTGTTAAAAGACAAAGTGCGGCGTTGAGTTTCACCACTCAAAACGCAATGTCTCAAATTTGTGGTAAGCGAAATACGAAGTATTTTGACACTAGGTACTTTCTGTCTACCCTGCTATGGGGGATAAATAGTGAAGCTATAAAAAAGTATTAAACGCATCAAAATGCTATTACATACGAGTATACGATTCCTTAAAATAATATTTGTGTAGTAGAAATTTGTAAAAATTCTCTACCTAGCTGGATAGAACGTATGGTTCAGTGGTAACTGAGCTTGGACGCTTGCTAAGGCTTCGATTCTCGTCAAAAATTTGAATCGTCTAAATTTTACATGATATATGCTTATGGATACGCATTTTAACGCGGCTATTATATGCCTGTTATAATGTATAATATGTAGATTCAATTACTGCTCTGAACGATATACCCATGTACAAACGGTCTAGGAAAATTGTGTTTCTTTTTTGCGCACACGTGTTTCCCCACGTTTGATTAGACAAAACGTGGCGTGATTTTTTGGGCTAGCCAAATAAATACAATAGAAAAAATAAAATATGCTCAATATGATGAACAATGATAAATTGAGCGTTTATCTCTACGTACCTCACCCCGCTGTACCCCGCTCACTTCAATGGACAATTAGGCTTAATTATATTTAAAAATATCGATTGAAATTTATTCTGTTACACGTAAAAATCACTTTTTTTATGTATATATTTTTATTATTATTATAAGCCAATGTTATACACAATAAATAATAAATATACCCATTTATAAGTAACTTTTTATATAGTGTCTCCAATACAGGCTAACTATGCTATTTTTAATGATATTAAAAATAATTGCTCCCATTTTTTTTACTCGAAGCATAATAAAAGACTTACATTCACAAAATATCAATAAAGTATCTATACAAAAACAAATTATACTTTGAATTAGAACAAACAAAAAATGCTTACTAAATTAAAAATACGTACCTAACTCAAAAAAAAAACAAAATAGGTTTTTTTAAACTTCAAATTGAATCAATATTCGAATTCATACATTTGAAAAGGATTTATTCAATTTGATCTTTAAGAATTAGCTAACACAATTAAAATTGGAATTCAGAAGCTAAATAATAAAAAAAATACAATATACAAAAAAAAATCTCTGACGTCAATTTAGGCGGTAAATTAAAACCAAGATATATATTATAATAACAAATATATAATACGTCATGACGACAATAATATATTTTATTAGATCGATATGTGAATCACTGTGACTCACGCGCCATATTTAAGGAGCCACGAAGGGAGCATCCGCACTGTCGTTGACTGGACACGAACGAACCAACATGGCGTTGTTGAAAGCTGTAGTATTCTTGGCAATAATCGCGTTTGTGTCAGCCGGACCGCTATGTTCGAACGCAGATGAGAAAAATAAGAGGGATGTGGAGGATGTACGCGAATTTCTATCAAATTTGCAGACGAAAGTCGAAAATGAATCGAAATACCCTGTTATACCTGGCGAGCTGTCGCCCTTAGTGCCGTGCCAGGCTGAGCAAGCGAGGAGGAAGAGGAATTCGTGGAGAAGAAGTAACTGTCCCAAAGGATATTATAGACGGGGTATCAGGTGTGTCCCGGCCTTCTTCAATAAGTGAATGTTATTTAGTTTAAATTTTAAGTTTAAGTGAGTGTGTCCATCCATCGCAACGCCATTAGACGCTTTAATAGTCATAAAAGTATTTCAAATAAATTATTTATTTAAATGTACGAATGTGTCTTTTTCCTTCCTTTTCTCGTTCGTTTTTTTTATAATAACTTGGTTTAGGTTTAGATTTAAAGAACTGATAACTCATAACAATAAATTAATGTATCCCCTTACAATTCATCGTCGTTGCCATTTTATGTACTATTATGGCTTGGTTTTTATATTTTAAAAAATGTATTGAAAAATTAATAATATGATATTTAATAGTATATAGTGTCCATAAACGCGTTAAATGTAAATTATTTAAAATGTAACACTAAAACAAATGCATATATTTAAAATATTACACGTAAGAAACCATTCAAATTTAAAATAACCCTTCTTTTATATTTTTTAAATAATTAAATTTAAATACAATTTCTCCTTTTAATATATCTGTGTATATTAGACTCGCCAACACTATTTTTCAAATTAAAAAAATACGATTTATAATTTATTAAAAGACAGTGTTTAACTGACAATAAAATGCTATCACTCGGATTAGACAAAACGCAGCGTTAAACTCCACAACTTAATACTCAATCAAACGAGACAGTTAAGAACTGAGTGTCTTGACACTAGGTTCACTCTGACCACCCTGCTATGCGGAATGGCGCGTGCAACTCTTTAATATATATAGTATATAGAGTCTATGAAGAGGGAGCTCCTCTAGTTCTATAAGAGCCTGATACATCTCTCTTATATATTTGATACATTTATTTGATATATACGCAATCAACAGAGTGTCTTGACACTTTCTTCAAGTTTTCTCTGACTACCGTGCTATGCAGGACGGCGCTTAAGCTGCTATTAAATATCATTACCAATAGTTACATAGTTAATACTCTAATGTAAGTTAAGCATTAATTATTCTTTCTGTTAAACTTTAAATACCGTGAATTTTCATTAGCTAATGTTCCACTAAGATAAATATAAATAGCATATTTACCGGTTTAAGTTATTGATTTATCTATTTACAGTTACCTTCAGTTTACAAAAGAGAACCCAGATCCTGTTTCCGTCCGAAATGTCTGAATTCCATGCACTGCGTATTGAATGGCAGAACTTAACGCTGCCCTTTGTCTCACCAGAGAAATAGGAAAATAATTAAAATAAAAAGACTAAGAGCGGCGTTGAGTTCCACCGCTCAACACGCAATGTCTCAAATTCGGTGGAAAGCGAAGTACGGAGTGTCTTGACGTTTGTTACTTTCTGTCTACCCTGCTACGCGAGATAAAAGCGTGAAGCTAAAAAAAAAAATGAAAGTCTAGTAATACATTGTACCAGAGCACTACAAGAGATATAACATGTGAATGCGTCATTATATTATTAATTATAATTAATTTATTAGCGTAACTTACGTTATATTAACCAAGTGTTGTTTCCCTTGCCACTGATAGTGACGTTACGTACAAGTGTTTATTTAAATTAATGATGCAACTGTATATACACTGGGTTAGTCCGATTTCAATATTACAGATTTTGTTTTTTTAGCTCCACGCCTTTATCCCGCATAGCAGGGTAGACAGAAAGTACCTAGTGTCAAGACTCTGTACTTCGCTTTCCACCGAATTCGAAACGTTACGTGTTGAGTGATGGAACTCAACGCTCCACTTTGTTTTTCCAGAGCGAGACAATGCTTCAAATATAATCAATCCCCCGAGTGGGATCGAACTCACAACCAATCGCGTTTACAGTCAGACTGTTCCACTGCGCCACGGCTGGCCTCAGGGCCTTATCTTTACCCATTTATCACATAAGTTGACGTTTTTTTAGGTTTAGCGGCAGATTTTCTTAATTCCTTACACTTTGGCTATCAATTAAAAAAATAATACGTACACATTCGGTTACTGTTACTATATCAACCCTAAATAATTTTATACGGAAAATTATCATTATAGAGAAAAATCAAACAAAATTTTTATTAAAATTTTTATATTTAGTGTAAAGACATTACGTACTCCGCTTTCTGGAGAATTCGAGATATTGCATATTGTGTGGCGGAACTTAACGCCGCGCTTTGTCTATATGAGGGCTATACCAGAGCGAGGCAATGAAAATAACTTAAATATAATTCCCCGATTGAGAATTATCATTAATTTGTTTTTCATCTACACGCTAAAGCGTTAGCTTAGCGTAGCGCTTTTAAATTAAAAATTTAAAGATATTGCGTGACATTGATAATGCTATATATAGAACTTAATCTAACAGAAGCCCTTGAAATAATTAAAACCACATTAATTATTGTAACACGCAATCAATATCATCCAGATGTTCGTCCACAAACTGAACGGGATATTGTCCTTATAATTGACGTAAGCACTGAAACGGTATGCGCTTGCGCAAGCGATAACAATTTCAAAACTTCCTTATATATGTTTGTATCCAAATATATAATTAGGAATGAATAACAGATTGGGTTACGTTGAAAATTAATTAAAAAAAATATTATGTAAAATAATTTTAGTAGGAAATAAAGTTTAGATTGTAGCGAAATTAAAATAATAGAAATAATAATAATAGAATAATTAAAGTCTCCACACGTTTTTCTATTCCCATATATACTACCTATCCTTTTGTATAAGGTAACATATTTAACTTTAAAATAAAAAAGAATGTAATGTGGTAAGACACTTTCTTCTCTATTTTCCACCAATATTTTACACTGTATTTAGCGGCGGAGTTTAACGCCACGCCTCAATATTTTAGATCGGGAACTTATATTTAATAAATCTTAGGAAGGATTGAACTTATACATAGTATGTACAATTATATAATGCTCTATCGCACCCGTGTTCGCATTTACTTAAATATTATACTTTATTAATATTAATATTGAATCAAACGAATAATAAGAAAATTAGGGCCGGTCGTGGTGCAGTGGAACAATGTCTAACCGTAAACACGATCAGCTGTGGGTTCGATTCCCACTCGAGGGAGTGTATTTAAACTTTCACGTTTCATATAGAAATATCAAATTATACACATAAAATGTTCAAAAACTTCATATACTGTTGACGTACTATGAGTAGCAGTAGGACGTTCAAGTATTGGGTACAATCTCTTGCTAAACTCCCTATCGCAGGAGGAAAGCTAAATAGCACCCAGACTCAAGATTCTGCGCCCTTTACCTAGTGGCATCACTTGTTGTTTGGTAGAACTCTATGCCGTGTGTTGTATTATCAGTAATTGAATAAAACAACAATAATATATTGAATTTAAACATTCCCTTGAGTTGGTATCAAGCCCACAACCAACGCGTATAGACTCAGACTCTACCAATTCTCCTATACAATTTTTGCTTTGTTTTGTTTTTTTTAGCTTCTTGCCTTTCTTCTCGCATGACAGGGTAGACAGAAAGTACTTAGTATCATGGAATTCCGTACTGCGCTTTCTACCGAATTCAAACATTGCGCGTTGAATAGGGGAACTCAACGCCGCGCTTTGTTTTATTGAAGGCAGAAAATACCAATAATTTAAATATTATATCTCCCCCGGGTGTAATTCGAACCCACAACCGATCGCGTTCACAGTCAGACGCTGTTCCATTGCGCTACGACTGGTCTCTAAGTAATAAAAATATAATTTAATTTAATAAACACGCTTTGTATAGCAAAGTACCTTTCGCTTAGCAATAGAGATTGAATAAAAAATATATTAAGAATTTTATTATATCCGAGCTATTATGAAGATATATAACGATGCCATATAACCTACCCTCATATAAAAAAATATAAGGAACACCGCCAGACACAGATAACAAATATCTCGGTGTAAAAATAGCACTTTGGTGGGCATTTTAAATATATTGTTGAAATCATTTGTGTAAACTATATTTTATAGTTATTTGATCATTTCGGTAAGGTGACATGAAGGTTAGGATCCGGACACATGAGCTAATTTTCAAACAAGGTAGGACAAAGCGAATTGATTTGAGTTCGCCACACAACACACATCTTGGCACTATTTAAGGCTGCTTGATTTATTTTCATGTATTGAGTTGTAAACATGTATTTATTGTACACCTTCCACTCTTATCGCTTTTATACCAATAAAATATAAATAAATAAATTACCTCAACTGGGATTCGAACCCACAATCAACACTTAAGAAGACAGACTTAAATTGCACAACTATAAACTAAACATGTTTAGTAATACAAACATTTAAATAAATTCATTTTCCTCATTGTTTACTGTTGGGGGGAAATTCTCGGGTCTTTTGGTGTTCGTTAAGAGGTTATATAATACGTATTAAATTCATTACCATATATTAGAAACTGACAGTTTATCGTGCGCGTGCGCAGTTGGTGTATATATTTTAAGTAGCTATAAAATATCGCATATATACATATATATAATGCAAATTTTCGACTTAAAAAACCCACGGACTTTTTGACGCCAGGTTTTCTCAGCTCATTAATCAATAATATTTGATGTTCAAAATATTTATTATGAATTAAATATTACAATTTATAACATAATATATGTTCATTTTCACAAAAATCATATACAAATATAAGGTGAATAATAAAGTATACGATATATATACCTTTAATTCAGTGAGTGCACTGGTTACAAAGGAACTACTGAGTATTATAAAGTTTGTATATATATATATATATATATATACATGTATGTATATATATGTATGATTAATATTAGTCGTTAATTAGGGTTGTCAATGATAATATATAAATTAGTGTCAAGGCACTTAACTGCTTTCAACCCAAAACTACCAGAGCGTAGGAATCGAAATGAATTGTTATTACAATCATTCCCGCTATTAAGAATCGAACTCGAAACCAATCGCATTTACAGTCAAACGCTGTCCCACTGCGCCACGATGGCTTTTAAATCCATAGTTATTATCTAGCTAGAATTATAGCGTTACAAACAAAAGTTTTTATGCTTAATATCTTTAATTAAACGCTAATTATTATTAATATTTTATTATCATTAGTACTACATGTTAATTTAATTAAATATGTTCATTTTTAACTTATTACTGTAAATATTAAACTCGCAAATTATCAAATAATCAACGACATTGTATATTTTTTTGTTATTTTAAACAAAAAGAACTACGTTTTTCCCGTATAATACTCTACACACACATATATATACATATATATTGGTAGACAAGTTGACATTTTGAATGTTGATGGTCATTTTTTTAACGAATAAACGTGAAATATAAAAAAATACATTTAAAACATAATTCGTTAAAGATTCAAGCGTTAAACAATATTTTTTCATATCGTTTTTTTAATATGACTAGCCAATCTGTCAAAAAGATCAAGCTACCATGTACAGGGTATACATATTACTTATTATCCACATGCTTATATTTAAGTATTCGAAATAGTAACTACTAAATGTCCTATATAAATAAATAAATATTTAGTTTATACGCTAATTCTGTTTTAACTATTAATTTCAGAAGTAAGTTTACCACTCTACACACAATGTCTGGATTTCTATCGCAACGCAGTCAAAGGTTTGACTGCCTCAAAGAAGCGTTTTGACATTAGGTTCTTTTGACTACTTGAATCTATTTTTTACTATATAAATCTATTACTTATATTGTAAATGTACTAACTATCCTTCTTTACTTAAAGTAGTACAGAAAATCAAATCATCTATAGGGGAAGTCCCTCACGCCGGATGACAGTCGACACCGGACTTCACTGAGGTCTTGGCCACTTTCTCGCCAGCAAAGAAAGTAAATGATACATAAACTATTAGAACACTGTGGGTTTTTTAACACGCTCAATTAATAATTTTAAATAAATCAAAGCTTCATTTGTCTTTATGTTCATTTTTTTTTCTAAAATTTAATGCCAAAATTGTTGTTGTATATTTTAGTTTTATTTTTATCATTTAAATGAAAGTATAATCTGTAAAACCGACTAAATACATAAACAAACAGTAGAATTGAGAATTACTTTATTAATTGAGAATTAAATAATTTCCTTTTTATGTAAATTTAAAAATTAGAATAAGAATAACACACATATATATATATATATATATATATATATATACTTGAAAAAATATCTTAAATATATATATATATATATATATATATATATATATATATATATATATATATATATATATATATATATATATATATATAAATGTCATGCTACTTCACTTTGTTTTTCACTACTTTCCATTTCACAGATATTTTTTTATTTGAAATTGCAATAATAAAAATAAATTTAAAAAAATTTGAATGTTACATTTAAAATTTTAATTATGTACTATGTTCCAATTTATAATCTGCCTATATGTTACGGCGGCCATTTTGGCAATCATTTTGTTATAAAATCCAGTAAATATATACATCTACCTATGCTCACGACTTTTTTTTGTTAGCTTCACGCTTTTATCCCGCATAGCAGGATAAACAGAAAGATAAAGAAACCTAGTGTCTAGACACTCCGTACTTCGCTTTCCACCGAATTTGAGACATTGCGTGTTGAGTGGTGGAACTCACGACTTTTTCCGCGTATATTTTATCATCCTTGGACCTATTGTTTTATTCAAAATAAAAAATTACATACATTACATTTTTTGATTGTCCAATAGTTTCCCACCAGTTCACTACAGTAATGCCTCAGACCTGAGAAGGACCGGCGCAAGAAACTCAACAACTCAGCATGTTATAATGTGTGAATATAAAAAAATCATTAAAAAATATATCTTGTTGCATGTATAGTTCGTGTTAGTATATTTAATTCATAAGTTTATTTTAATAATACAAACAGACACTATAATTTTATTTATTTGTATAAAAAAATCTCAATATAGTATGTACATATATATATATATATATATATATATATATATATATATATATATATATATATAGATATATATAGTAGTGTAGTATAGTATGATATATTAATATGAATTTATTATGATAATTATTAATTATCACATTCACCTATGAACTCGTACTCTAAGAATCAGACAACGTCTGACCGTAAACTCAATGATATCACTTTACGTTCATTCAGTACAAAACCCTCTAGTTCCAAGCAAAAGCTGAAGAACGGAGTGTCTTGACACTAAAGTTCTCTCTGCTCTCACTATGCGGCAAAAATCGTAAAGCTTCTTTTTAAAGTAAGCATCTTCACACTTTACTCCGCATAGCAAGACAACCTAGAGTCAAGACACTCCGTTGACTGCTTTCCGCCCGAAATCGAATCATTGCATGTTGAGTCGCCGCGTCTTACCAGTGCGGAGAAATGGAAATAAATTTTAAACGTAGTGCATCTACTTCACCAAAAACTGTGCCACAATGGATCATAGCTATGTTTTAGCTGTACCATGAAGTATTGCTCACATTTTGATTGTTTATAATAAAAAAAAGTTATTTTACTTTGATATAAAAATAGAATGAAAACAAAATAAAAAAAATCATTCTTACTTTAAAATTGTTCTCAAAATTGACCAAAACAACTATAATATCGTACTCTATTAGTAGGATGTCCAGCCAAGTTCAGTCTTATAAGACAAATCGCGGCGTTAAGTTACCATTAGCATACAATCTCTAGAAAATAAACAATAAGATGAAACCCAGCAAAATACTGGAAAAAACAATATTTTATATTAACCTACTTTTGAAATGAAACATGTAGGGGCTGGATGGAGCTAGCGTTGTCATGGCAACAGCATAATACGCTATATAACTAATATTTTATTGGCCTCTTCAATAAATACAAAGAAGAATAAAGAATCATTTTCCGTCTTTAGTGGCTTTTGTTGTCAAAAATAACACTCAAATACGTCACTCTGAAAAATAATGTAAAAATTACCAATTTGAACCAAATTCCATCGATTATAAAGTACAATTTACTACATTTGTGTGCCACGCGATTTACCGTAGTATAAGAGCAGCTTCACACTTCACGCATAGCAGGATAGTCAGACAAAACCTAGTGTCAAGACACTCCTTTGATTGCTTTCCGAGAAATATACTTTAAATATAATCATATCCCCTGATGGGGAACCAAACTAACCGCGATAACAGTCAAACACTGTCCCACTAAGATGACCTCTATTAGCATATTTTAATCTAGTGTCCAAATATTTCTATTTTACATATTAGAATAAATACGATATTTTTATTTTTATGTTATTTTATTAAATAGGAAGCCAATGCTGTATACAATGATGGTAGTTATTCTAGACACATTCTTACACAACTACTTCAATAATTGTATACCGCACTTATAGGCTAACTCGACAAGAACAATTAGAAAATTAAAAACAAAAAAGAAACCCGAAAACAATACCGTTCCCGTAGTTATAAAAAAACGCACTTAAAGAAGTTAAATAATTTAAGTTAAGTTAGGAAATAGGTATATTAATTTAAATCATATTCAACTAAACTTATAAGAAATATTCTTCTAATAACAAAATATATATAATAAATTACTGTTAAAGTTGTAACTGACGTACATAATAACAAATAAAAAAGTATTAAAATATATTTATTATATTTTAAATATATTTACTTAGAAATTATCTCATAATTCGATATAAAATATTTGTAAATAATTAAATTCGTTTACTCATATTAAGGTTTATATTTTTGGTGACTCAGGCCTCTTTACATAATCCAACATACTTTTCATATGTTTTAAAAAATTAATAAAAATATTAATAATAAAAAATATATATTTTAAATATATATTAATAATAAGATCTTTTGATCTCAGTCTACCTGTGACCACGGACTACTGTAAAGTGTTCGGAACGTCAAGCTTTCAAAAATGTATTTTCGAATACAAAAATATACGCGATTAATCCTTTTAAAATAGTTACATTTAAAATATATATTAATGTATACGAAAATTATTCAAATTATTATGAAGCAGTTCACAGAAAAAACACATTTTTTTTCTAAATAACGCATTCAGAAAATATTAATTGAACAACATAAATATCGTATACACTACCGTATATTTGATACACACTTGTATAACAAAGCGACATACATGTTGCTAAGGCAACACGTATGATACGCTTCCACCATCTATTATCTATTATAAATAAGAACTACTGAGAACCTACTACAAATGTCTTTAATAACGAAACCCTTAGTAACTGCGGCACTTTTGACATTTACACTTTGTATGCAAACCCCAGTGACGTCACGACCGGTCACAGATCACTGACGCGGGAAACGTTTCCGAATTTTATAAAAATAACCCAATTTCTTTGACATAAAAAAAAATGTTAATTCAAAAAAAGGTTTATATTTAAGTAACTAGTTTACTTTGAATGAAATTTAATTAATAAAATGGTAGACCGACCCCTTAATATCCCAGTAGACAGTACAGACAACGGTTGTGGGTTCGATACCAATATGTGCTCTAATAGACGGCAAGTAGAAAATAGAGAGCATTCAAATTATAAAAAAACAACTAAATTAGTTGTTTAATTTTTTTTATAAGATTTCATACAATTCTCTTTACTGTCTAAAAAAACATCTGTATTAATTAATTAAAACATCTATATGTATTCATAAAATTTTAAATTAAATAAATTTAATATATTAAACTTTTAAATTATTCTATAATAAATACTTTTTGAGCCGGTCGTGGCGCAGTCGGACAGTGACTGACTGTAAACGTGATCACTTGTGGGTTCGATTACAACTCGAGGGAATAATTACATTTTAATTATTTTCATTGTCTCACTCTGATAAGACTAAACGCGGCGTTATGTTCCGCCACGCAAAATGCAAAGTCTTGAATTCTATGAATGGAGTTCGGAGTCTACCTTGCTACGCAGGATAAAGCGTGAAGAGGAAAAGAAAATTATATTCTATATTATTAACTAGATTCCATTATAAGACAATTTAATATGAGAAATCTATATTCTAATTAACACTGTACAATTATTAATAATATTTAAAAATATACTAAATTAGAAAGTTATCGTAGTATTACCGTCAAATTGTACAAAATCCATACAAACTAAACCCTATCTATTAATCTCATGTATATACACTACTTATTTACCATATATTTGATTATCAATTGTTTTGTGGACCAAAAACATCAAAACAAAATTACTGTAAAGTTTTATCTAGATCTGTTCAGTAGCTTTAGCTTGAAAGAATAACAGACATGCATAAATCCCTTCATGGATTTTCATGTCATAAGATTTTATGTTTATTGGTTATTTATTTATTACTTTAAATACTGATTTTGACTATTTTTACAAATTAAATCAAATATTGAATTTGACCTGGTAACAAACGTTTCCAATTGCCACTGCGCCATACGGTATTAACTATCAGTATAAGCTAAAAAATATAATAAAGAATGAATAATACAAATTAGTTAATATTTACAATATATTAAATTTTAATAAAATAAATATACATACGTTATATATGGAATATATTATATATAGAAGTTTTGTGACGACATACAGATTTCGATGAAATAATTTGGCATTCGTATAATTTAGATTTCCATTTAGGATACCTTTTGGGTCAAACGGATAACTTGTTCATTTATAAATGTTAAATAAACACAGTAATATGCTCTCTGTACTAAATTTTCAGTTTAAAGCAAATAAAGCCATTGAAAACAGCTAGTATGCTTGATCTGAATATAGAACAAGAAATCATTGTTAAAAAATACATGCGATTGTTTTAAATAATATAGTATACTTTTGACCCTACGGCTTAGTGCACGCCAGTTGTAATAGTTGCGGATTTGAATTTCATATTATAATTGACTTATTAAAATGGCAGCTGGCAACATTGGGTTAGAAATGCCTAAATATCCAATTAACAGTATCAGATATATAACGGAAGAAGAAAACGGAGTAAAAGACTCTGTTTATGTACTAGACGAGGAATAAGGAAGGTATGCGTAGAACATAACTTAGTGTCTATACAAAATTTATGAATAAACACAATATTTTATAAGTCCATCCAGAGAGTGGCGGTCAGCTAAGTTATAGCTCCACGTCACCGCCTCGGTCGCACCCCCAAATAAATGAAATTTAACAGAATGAGGGAAAAAAATCAATACTACTATCGGCCACTATCGGCCTCTAATTTACGATACGATAAAAATAATAGCGGACGCAACCAGTTCACATTCGGCGTTCAGACCAAAATATTATATTGGCTAATTAAAATGTATGTTTGGTTGTACATTCGCATATTTTCACGTGACCATCTCAAATTGATGGTTTGTTCTTATTGTCTTTATTGTTTTTGCAGGAAACGATTGGATTAAGAGATAAATTGTTTAAGATTTTCAATTCATTGGTTGTTTCATTACTTTACCAAGCAGCTTACTTAGCCTTGAACTTCAAAACTGGAGCTAAATCCCTTCCGCTGTTAAGGATGCATACTTAAGGACAAATTTTAATATATAACAATATTATATTCGTATATAAATAAAATTATATACTTACGGGTGGAGTAAACGTCAAATATTTTGAAAGTTTAGCATCCTAGTGAAGGTCGACGAACCCGGCGAGCACACCGACAGACACACAGTCGGCCATCTTTACATAAACGTCAAATTTGAATTTTTTTTATATCCCAACTGTCAAACTCCGCAACTCGACAAATCAAAGTTGTATAATGTAATTACGCCTATCTATAAACACTTTTGTATAAAACGGTATAAAAATATTAAAATTATGAACGATGGAAAACTTGTAAAGGAACGAAATATAAATATATATTAATAATAAAAACGTTCAAGCCGCTCAGAGTGCGAGCGCCTACTGACTTAAAATTTTTGGGTATAAAAACATGCTACAATAGCCTCCTGGAGGATTGCTCCCTCTTGATACTTTCACGTTTCACTTGGAACTTTCAATGGAAAAAAAATTGCATTACATAGTGTTAAATATATAAAAATACTTCATTATTTACAAATAAATATATAAAAATACTTACTAATCTTTTAAATACTTTACTGGTACATAGTAATCAAAAGTTTCTATAGAAAAAAATACCTGCCTAATACAGATATAAGGAAAAACGAAATAATTCAAAGTTGAAAAAAAATTGCCAATCAGCTTGATTTTTTAATTTATGACAGATTTATTAATGGTTTTTGTCCAAATATAATTTAGCATATTGAAGTCATAAACATGAGTCATAAACGTCATAAAAGCTATTTTCTATCGTTTATCAAATCTTATTATAGATATAAAATTTCTTGCTTTACTTGAAATATAAACATATTATTTAAAATATGCCTTTTAGGGTCTTAAGTTTCTCGTTTAATATATACTGCACAATTAGTGATAGACCCTTCGCTGTCTTTCTCTATCTCCATGTATTTCTTCATCATGTCATATTAATCTATGATTGGAAAAATCTGTATATACTCTAAATTGGAATAAGATATTAATATTTCCAAAATTTAGACGTTGGAAGAGGGTTATTCTCATTTTATTCCTTACTAATTTCCCATTTTATAACAAAATATATGTTAAACAAAGTGAAACTAAGTATTGAGACCATCGTAGTTCATTGTGACAACCATTCTTATTGTAAACGCGATTTTATTTAAGATGATTGTTTACGAATTATTTGCAGTCTCTGTTAAAGCTAAGCGCAGTGTTTAATTCCGCAACTTACTATGTAATATTTAAAATTCTTGTGTTAACGCTGTGAACAGTGTCTAAGTCCTCTCTCTTTCCTGTTAGCAATAAAGGTTTAAACGTAACAAAAAAAATAAAAAAAAATGAAAGTAAGTATCAAGAGTTAGCTAGCCGCGTACCGCACGCATGTGTGCGTGGGGGGTCGAGGTGGCAGGAGGGTGGAGGGTGAAATTTTTCGTTTTTCACCCACTTTTCCGTCCCGCTCTAGTTTTTCCTCTCCCTCATTTTTTCTTCGGCTTTCTTCCTAGTGCCCCACCACATGTGTGCTAAGTATAGTAAGAGAGCAACGTTGAGATCAATACGCGTTTCCGGTTTCAAATTATTATAAATTATTTTTTATTTTCGATTTATATTGTAAGTTTTGATATGATTTTATATGTAAAAGCCATTATAATGATATCGATAGTTGATAGTAGGGAAGTAGGTGCGAATGCTACTGAGGGGTTTAACTAACCTAACCATATTATATGTGACCATACTATGTGTGAGTTTTGTCCACAGAACCTATAAATGAATTCAAAATGGAAAATTAATTGATTTATTACTAAATTTTCCTCTCGTTACATGAAAATGTAAAAAATAAATCTAACTTCATAACTTAATTTAAATAATAATATAGGAACTAATAAGACTTTTTACACTCAATTCACAAATAAAATAACATGGTTAACTTTGAACGTTAAGGATAAAAATACCTAATAAGCTCTACCTGTGATCAGGGACTATTGTAAAGTGTTTGAAACGTCAGGTTTCCAAAAATGTATTTTCGAATACCAAAATATACGCGATTTCATTGACATAACTTCATTATTTACAAATAAATATTTATTTTATTTTTTATATTCATATTAGTATATTAATTAATAATAAATATTAAGTAAATGATGTCTTCATCTAAAGTTTAGGCCGGACTACGCGACGCGTGCGGGCGCCCCACCTCCAGCGCCTTACCGCTATACAGCGTGCTTCGGGTATAAGTTAATTGTGTTTTATTATATCAACAAAATATATATAATTTTTACAAGAAATATAATATCTTATTGATTATTTTGTGTTTAGTTGTGTACAGAAAAAAAATTATATATTCCTTATGTGTGAATGTATGAAATAATCATAGACAGGACGCGTTGTTTCCTCATTTTTGATCTTTTCCTTGCGCTATTTCACAGACTTCATCTATATATTTATAAAAAAAATACTAACTTAATTGTTAAAATAATTATTTAAATATATATTATTTCTATGTAACTACAAGCTAACATTATATGTTAAAATTATATAATTTCCGGAATAAATCAATGAAATATTTCTTTTTTTTATTTGTTCATTAAAATATTTTATATCTAACATTGACGCTTATCTCAAGATATTATATATTAAACTACAAATATGATGATTAATAAGAAAAAAAAATAATCATTAAGCAAACCATACTCAAGGCCACAAATCACACGGCACCCTGTATCCTCGTACAGAACTAGGAAACGCGGGGGTAAGTACACACCCCCACCCCTAGGGGAGTACATCGCAAATACGCGAAAGCAATAGGACTTTTAAAAATTCTCCAGAAATATGATTTATATGTTGACGGCAAGAACGCCTCCTTTTCTCTTGCTCAAGGACGGGCCTGATTCGATTTTTAAAGCGCCTTTTCATTTTCCAACAAAAAAAAAGTTCATTGTTTTTATTGTAATTTATTCGTTTATGTTTTTAAAACAGACTGTATTAATTTATTGTTATTTATAACTATAATTTGCCAAATATATATACATATAATATATATATAATAATTAAATAATTAGTTGATTCCTTAGTTAGTTGTCAAATTGTTTATAAAAGCTTTATTATTTTTAATACAAAGGAATCTAGTAAGATGACACTGTCATTGACATTGACTTGCTGTTTGTAAAATGTCTTGTATTAGATATTGAAACAAACATCAATTCTGTTGCATATCATAAAAATTTTTGTTATAATACTATAATTTTTTTAGCTTCACGCTTTTATCGCGTATAGCAGGGTAGACAGATAGTACCTAGTGTTAAGACACTCCGTACTTCGTTTCCCACTAAATTTGAGACATTGCGTATTGAGTGGCGGAACTCAACTCCGCACTTTGTATTACCAGAGCGAGGAAGTGAAAATAATTTAAATGTAATCAATCCTCCGAGTGGGGATCGAACCCACAACCGATCGCGTTTACAATCAGACGCTGTGCCGGCCTCAATATATATATATATATATTTATATATATATATATATATATATATATATATATATATATATATATATTATTTACTTTAAATATATTAATATAATCATATGACGCAATACTTATTTATCTTATCATAACGGACTGTAAAAGCAGCAAGCAGATACCTGAAGTTTCACGAATTATTATCATTTTTCTTCCTGTACAGAACAAAATTTAGTACTGTACTTAATGAAAACGTAGTCAGAAGGCACTTTATTCACTTTCAATTTAAATTGGAAGGATTGTGTCCTAAGATGGCGGGTTTTTCTTATCAGATAGGTAAAATAAAAAATATATCAATCTTCTGGTCGAACTCAGTATGATCGGCTTTACAATGATACTCCCACTGCACCACAAGGATCTAGTATTATTGCTTAAGGAATATTACGGATATTTTAGTACCCTCCTTAGTCTCCTACCTACCCTCTGGTAGGTTATCACGGACTACTGTAAAGAGTTAGAAACGTTGGGTTTTCAAACATGTATTTTCTAACATCAATTTATACGTGTTTAATCCCTTTAAAATAGTTTCATTTAAAATGTGTACAAATCGCGAATATTGTTACCTAAATTTTTAAGTCCAAATTTAGTTAACTAAGCACAGATAAGTTAGTGACGTATCACTCTGACCTCCACATCCTGCTGAGGAGACTTTCTTTGTAGTTCGTACCCAATCTCTCTCTCGCTCTAAACAATCAAATATACAAACTAATAAACGATCTATCACAAATCGTATATAATAATTTTAACTTAATATACATGTATTTTGTATTTTGTATGTAATTCTATATGAGAAAAAACCAAATAAAGTCCATGTTTCATGGTCAACGGTTTTCAGATCGAGCGAATGACCTTTACAACCCATTCAAAGTTACTCTACATTTGCGTCACAATTCACAAAAACCTAGCGCTTGTATTAAAACAACTCTGCCGTAACTACACTGTAATTCTGTTTTTTTTTTATTATTTCGGGTAAATTTTTTTCTTTTCATTAATAAATAAAATTAAACGTAAAATAATTATATTCTATATATCCCTAGAAATTTCATTTAACGAGTAAAATACGCATTGACTTGGCAACGTATATATGTATATGTGGCTGAATGCATAAAATGTATGTCAAATATATATTAACGTAATGTGCGTTAATTAATTTCTAAACACTTAGTTGAATGCTTTCCGTCCAAAAGCGAAACATTGCGAGTTGAGTGTCAGAACTCAACGCTGCGCTTTGTTGTTACCAGAGCGGAGAAATGAAATGAAATTTTAAATATGATCATTTTCGAGTGTGAATCGAACTTACAACCGATCGTGTTTACAGTCAGATGGTGTTCCACTGCGCAACGATGGCCTCGATCGGCCCCGACCACAATATCAATATAGTTAAATAGTCCTACCAATTATAATTTAATTTAAATTCTTCTAATTTAACGTCTGTTCGTCATTAACTTTTTTCCTATATACGTATACAATAGATGAGAGTGTAAGACAGCTTAATTGGAGTTAATTTTGTATTTACTTCAACGGAGCATCGAACTCCTGGCCTTTCGTTTATAAATAATTTACTATACTTATTCAGTAATATATATACATTATAATAAGACATTGCTTACTAGATAGTTAGTGCTACATAACGCTCAGTTTAACCACACGTAGGGCGCGCTAGATGTTAATAATACAAATGCCATCTCAAGCGAAATTAGAAAAAAGTCAAAGTCAAAATCAAATAATTTTATTCAAAGTAAGAAGTTTCATGCTTTTATCCAGCATGGCAGGGCAAACAGAAAGTACCTAGTGTCAAGACACTCCGTACTTTGCTTTCCACCGAATTCGAGACATTGCGTGTCGAATGGTGAAACGCAACGCCCCACTTTGATTTACCAGAGCGAGGAAGTGGAAATAATTTTAATAATATAATCACTCCCCCGAGTGGAAATCGAACCCACAACCGGTCGCGTTTACAGTGAGACGCTGTCGCACTGCGCCACGACAGGCCTCATGCTTCATTTATGAACGTCAAATAATTTACGGCCAGCTCACTAAAGTTAATGCCTCGGACCTGAAAAGAACCGAACATCTAGTTCAATCAATTTATAACTGAGCTATGATGACGTCAAAAGACAAAATCAATTTATTAATTAAGGCCAAATTCAAACATTGGGCGAATGGAGGCTTATCACGTAAATAGCAATTATTATGAAGATTAAAAAATTAAAAATTGTCTACAGCATTATACTATATTATAAGTATACGCTTCTAAGTTTCTGATGTACAATAATTCTGAATTAATTTGCTCGTAACGTTTAAATTGTATTTAATGTTAAAGAAAGAGCAAAAGCAAAAGAAAAACACAAAGACTTTCTCGGTAACTTCTCTCAGCCAAATTTTCACGCGTGCCTAACAACAGTGATATCATTCATTTTAAGTGAAATAATACTCAAATCTAATATTATCAAAACAAATAATAGAAAATGGTTAACTACTTGCTTAGTAGGCAGACAAAATCTAGTATCACCGAATTCTTCTCTTTACAATTTTTTATATACGCATGGCACAGTAGTCAGAGACAACCTAGTGGCAAGACACTTCGTTCGTTGCTTTCCACCTGAATTAAGACATTTTATGTTGAGTGACGGATCTCAAACCCTCGTCCAGTCTGACGAGTTGGAATCGAACCCACATTCATTCATACGTTGTACCACGGCGCCACAAAGACCTTATAATATTCACTTAATTAAAAAAAACCCTTATCATTTGAAACAAGAATAATCTCTCCACTCTCTGCTTTTCTTTTTAAACATACCAATGTCTTATATTAACCGAGTACGTACAGTACAAACAAATTTATGATTATTCAAACACTCCTGAACGCACCTGAGACTTACAGTACTGTTGTCATATTATATTTGTGACAGCTTACAAATTTTGTAAAAAAAAATATTTTATCTGTATTTCTAAATCCAACTTTAAAAATATGAACGAATCGTATTTAAAAATGGTTAAAATCGATTTATCATCGTAAATACATGGAAAAAGAAATTGTATTCATGAAATGTAATTTATAAAACATTATTTGTTAGCCTCACGCTTTATCCCTAGTGGTAGTCATAGAGAACGGAGTGTCAAACACTACAGTCCCTGCATACTTCTTTCGCCTCTTCTACATTAATTCTATATAAAAAGCAAATATTTTTAGGTACAAAGTAAAGATGAGAATAACAAGAGACAAGCGACATTACGAACTATTTGAATTTTTTCATTATCACATGACATATTTGACTGTAAAAGCGATCGGTTGTGGGTTTCATTCCCTCTCAGGGGAATGATTATGGTACAAAGCGCGGTGTTGAGTTCCACTAAGCAACACGCAATATCATGAAGTAGGTGGAAAGTGGAGTACGGAGTGTCTATTAAAATAATTTAAATATAATCACTAACCGAGTGGGGGGGTCAGACGCTGTACCACTGCCACGACCGGCCTTTTGAGTTGAGTTATTCTGATTTGATTATATTTAATTCAATAATAATATATATTTAGAGATGAAAAATATGTTAATTATTTTTCTTACTTCTATTTTTCTAATAATTCTGCTACGTTTTTATATTGTTTTTGACAGTTTTCTTCCGGCTGGCAACAATGATTTTATATGTGTTACCATTTACATATACGCTTTTATCTCGCATAGCAGGGTAGATTGGAAGTACCTAGTGTCAAGACACTCCATACTCGACTTTCCGAAAAATTTGAGGCATTACGTATTTAGTGGCGAAGTCAAAGCCGCGCTTTGTCATACCGTAGCGAGGGAATGAAAATAATTTCAATAAAATCATTTCACCAAGTAGGAATCGAATCCACGACCTAACCCGCGTTTACAGTCAGACGTTATGCCACTGCGCCACGACCGGCCGGAACGGAAATACATACTTACTCATTTTTAATTGGTAACCCAAACATAAAATTTCATATCAGTAACATCAAAATTCACGGACTTTTATATAAACTTCCAACCCCTATTTCATCGACTTGGGGGTTGAATTTCGAAAAATTCTTTCTTAGTTAGCGTTTATGCTATTAAAAAAAACCTACTGACGTTCGATAGCCCGTATTTGGCGATGATACATCCCTCAATCAGTGAATCGGGACAAGTTATTCTATATATATGATGAATAAATATATTTACAAAAAAAAACATCTATTTGATTAAACATATCTTACTTAGTTGACATTATATTCAAAATGGCGACCTTATTCTTTACTTGTCAAATATACGTTATCTATGATATATATATATATATATATATATATATATATATATATATAAATATATATATATATATATATTGGCAATTTAATTTAATATAACTTGGAAACGAAACACATGAATTTTACGGTTTAAATGAAACAAAAATCACGTAATTTTTGATACATTTACAACATTAATATCAAAGTCTAAAGCCAGATTGCCTAATAACAATTTCAATTTCAATTTTCCACTAAAACAAGGCGGAGGAAAACATTTTTGTGCTTAGAGTATCTCTTACAGAGTTACACGTGTCTGAATTTATTATAACTTAACTCATACATACCGTGGAGATGTTCGTGTATTAATTTTTTTTACGGTTATTATTGTTAGTACCTTTTATTTTTGTACGTCTTGTGAATTTTTGTTGAGTGTATACAATTAAATCAATAACTTAGCGTGTTTTTCTTTACAATTTAAAGGAAATTGGTAGGTGAGTTAACTTGATGGAAAACACGTCTTACGTTTCACCCATTTCAAAAACTATTCCCTTTTTGATTTCAACGTAATTTTTTTAAACTCTACCACGATCGCTATCTTCAAATTATAATATAATATAATTATAATATAATATAATAATAATATTTTATTAACGCTTTTTTCACTACCTAATTAACTCCGTTACTACTGTACGTTACACAAATAATATAGATTAAAAATGGCCTAAATCCTTGAATAGAAGAGCTCATAAGAACTATTATCAATACGTTACCAGAAATTGGCTTTTCTAACTCAACCTTAGCGTATGAAAATCTTATCTTATTTTAATCTATATTTTATCTATTATCTGTGTTTAACGAATTTAGTTTATACATTTCTATAAATGCATTTTAAACAGTTGTTAAGTGCCTGGCTCTATACGACAGTTTAAAGGTCATTTTTTTATAATTTATCTAAGATAGTTGTTACTTCTGGTAAGTTAAATAACATATCGTATTTACATTTTAAAAGATGTAAATATATATTTTAAAAGATGTAAAATATATATTGATATTCAATATATTTATAGCCTTGATTCTAAATATGGTTGGCAGACATGGGCACTTGCACAGAAGAACTTATGAAACATACGTGTATGTCAAAACAAGGTGCAAAGAAATATATTAATCAAATGAAACAAACAATAATTTGGTATTATAAAACAATAAAAATGGCGATCGACTAGATGGGAAAAGTCTTGAAACGTTAGCCAAGGGGGGGAAAGGACAAACTGGTAGACATATGGCTGATGGAATATGCAAGGGATTGTAGAGGAATGGACAGGGTTCAAAGACAGTAAAGAAAGCCTACATTGGGAGACAAGTAGAAGACGCAACAAATACATAAAAAAAACATTAATAATGCATGTTTACAAATAAATGCTAATGCTTTAATTACGTTTGAAAGATCGGAAAATTGAAAAAAAAAACAGATATATTACTAAGTTCTTGATGTTTTTAACAGGATTTTACTAGTTGCTTGTAGCTGACTATTAAGCGTTACGGAAATAGTATATGGTCATTAAAATCAGATCTACCTCTTATCGAATAATTTGCTGCAAAGACTACTACGGGAGGTAGAATGCTGTGATAAAGTACTATTTGCATAGTGTAAATAAAATGTTTTTTCTTAATAAATTAATTTGAAAAACAAACTTAAAGTTTATAATGGTTTTCTTGTTATTCAAACAAAATTTGCAAAATTTGCGAGAGACGCTTAAGAATACATACCCACATATAATATAACTAATATCGACGAAGATTAAAAAAATATAATATGTATATGTATATATATATATATAGACATATATATATATATATATATATATATATATATATATATATATATAAAAACTTAATTTACATATAAATTTATTATATTAAACTCGATTATATATTAATACGTTTCCATACAATATTTTGTTCATTGGAGAGTAATTATTTTATTTAGGGCTCCATAATCAAATAGATTACACGTTGTTTGACATTTTCTATATAAAAATATTCGCTTTTGTTGTACAATAATTACATTTTTAGATTAAATTCTTTAGAATGTATATTATGTTATTATGTTATTAGTATCTGTGGTAGAGATAGCGGATTCAATTCTTAATAAGCGCTCGTCTTATCACAGGTTTTTTCAAGGTAGGCAGAAATAATTTATAGCTCAGACACTCCATTCTCCATTATAGGAACATAACGTTCTAATTGCCGGAACTTAACGCCGCACTTCATTCCAGACATGGTATACAAAATATATGTTCTGAGTGTGAAGCGAAGCCACAATTATCACGACAGTCAGACACTGCTCCACTGAGTCAAGATGGTGTTTTTGGCGCATTGATGGTGCATTGTATTGTGAATTTATTCTTTTATTTTTCTATATGTTGATAGTATAAGTATTGATTAATCATAATAAGTTTTTTCTTTCGAAATTAAACTCAACAGTTATAATTAAAATGTATTTTTATTTCTCTGCTCTGGTGAGACAAAGCGCGGCGTTAAATCCTGCCACTCAGCACATAATGTCTCGAATTCGGTGGGAAGTGAAATACGAAGTGTCTTGACATTAGGTATTCATACACACATGATAAATACAAACCAAAATGTTAGTTCGGTAAGTTCAAATATTTGTAGCTTTTCTAAAAATTTGCCTAGAAGTAACCTAGAAGTAACATCGTGAGGAAATCGCGTTACGGATACCTGCCTGATTGGGGACTCGGGACAGGTTATGTGGGACTCCGGATTGGCAGATATAGGCCGCACCGTTTACCCACTAAAACCTCACCGTGCTCTTCCTCGACCGCCACTAGCCGAGACCTCGTATCCTCCCTGATCATTTTGTAAGCCCCGGCGGCAATCTAGAAGTAGCCTAGAAGTATTCTAAGGATTAACTTTACATTCTATTAATATACACAAAAAAATGAGTATCCACATGTAAAGTTAGAGAACTTTATGAGCTATTTCTTTCCACCCAAATAGATGAATTGCGTGTACCAAAGTAATTAGTCAAACTAAAAATTGAAATAATATTTTAGAAAAAATTATAATTATACGAGTATAACTGTGCGTTTTTATAGATTCTTTGTAGCTATTGATCTTAATAGTTTTGGGTTCGATATTTCAGAGGGTTAATAAATATTCACATTACGGTATTGGTATTTGGTATAAAATAATTTGTAATAAATTAAGCCGACTTCATAACATACAACTACCTACTTATATTTTCTAAGTAATTTATGTATATCTATGTATATCTTTGAAACGAGTGGACTGGTTTTAATGAAACTTATAATGTTCCCCAAGTTGATGTATATCTAACTTAAATTAAAAAGAAACATCTCGATATGAATTTAGTTTAAGAGATATATATGGACAAACATACAAATATATACATACCAAATCACTCGCAAGCACACGTGTATGGAAGCCTAAATGGGTAGTCATATATTAGATACAAATATATCAAACTGATAATCTTCTTTTTTTTAAGTCGGTTAAGTAAGAAGCGTCGATTTTTCAAGTAATTTTTAATTTCCATGTCTTAAATATAACTAGAAGAGAAAATCTAACCTACGATTTTGGCTTGATTGTGACTTTTGATGAAGTCGATAGTGGCGCACTGGAACAGAATCTGACTTTAAACTTGATCGATTGTGGGTTCGATTCCCACTAGAGGAAATGATTATATTAAATTAATGTCACTTTCCGGTTCTGGTAAGACAATGTGCAGCATTGAGTTCCGGCACTCAACGCGCAATGTCTCGAATTTGGTGGAAAACGGAGCACAGAGTGTCTTGACATTAGGTGCTTTCCCGCTCCTGCTATGCAGAGTGCAGTCAAACGTTCTCACACTGCGCTACAAACGGCCGCTAAATATGTCTGTATATTAATTGATAATTAATTAAAAATAAATAATATTTTTATTGTAAGAACAAGGACGTTTAGTTTAGATAATAAGATTTCACCAAACGATTGCATCAACATAAAAAATTATTTAAAAATATTTATATAAAAAAATATATGTCATCTATTGTCCACAGATAAATTATACAACTGCAATATGGGATTAATGACATATCATGATAGTAATTAAAGTATATAAATACTTTTTTTATTTTGAATTTAAAATATATGGAAACGTAGAGTGTTTACATTCTTCCAACAAGTAGATATGGTCGGTTGTGGCCACGCGACGAGAAAGCCTAAATCATTCATAGCATGTCTATTAATAAATAAAAATTCTATTTTTTTACAAATTAATTAAATTTTGAGATGTAATAGTTAATATTATAAAATAAGGTAACTTTGACTAAGGTTGTAAGATTAGAGATCTTTGCTCTAATATTTTTTATCCATAATTTTTTTTGAAATTAAACGTGAATTTTAACGAGTATTACCGCAAATGCCGCAAATACAAATTACATAAGCAAAATAAAATTGAATTTTTAATTCTTAGTTCTTCATTAGAGTACAAATTACTTGTTGACTAGAACATAACAAAAATTATATTATTCATTAGATTCACTCTTTTATCCCGCATAGGATAGACAACAAGTATCTAGTGTTAAGACACTCCGTACTTCGCTTTCCGCCCAACGTTAAGTGGTGGAACTAAACGCCAAGTTTAATCTTACCAGGAGCAAGGAATCATATAATATAATATAATTTAAATATAATCATTCCCCCAAGTGGGAAACTAACCTACAAATATATATTAGATACATTTTTTCCATATTTCTTAAATAAAAACTATCAACCTATATATACTACAATGGTCAACAATAAAAAAATTAAACGCCTTATAGAGAAATATATAGTTTTTTTCAATATTAAACTAAATTTATAACTAAGATATTTTTCTTTTAAAGTAGTATACAAATGATTACTTCGATGGCCACCCCAGTTAACCCCTGTAAACGCCACCCCGTCCCAGAGCGGTTATTTTGCCCGCTTTAAAATATCCCCATGCCCCACATTTTGATATTCGTGTCGATGTTCGTACACAAATTGCTTGACGATTGTGATGCGGCTTACTTTACTATTAGAACCTCTTAGAAGGCGTAAATCGTTTCTGTAAAAAATATATTAAAACTTGAAATTTAATATTTTAAACAAGCCTTTCTCTTTATGATATATTGTAGGAACCGAAGGTCACGAATATGTATCTAGAAATGTAATATAGTACCTATTTTAAATACAACATCTAAACAAATTATCGTTCTGCGAATCATATTAAACATTTCCTATATGGATTACAATTATACACAGTGAAATTAAATAATACTCACTTTAACTAGATAATACGCAGCGTTAAGTTCCGCCTCTCAATGTGTGAAATCTTTAAACAGTCAAAAACCAGCTAATAGAGATTACTTATGTCTAACATCTCTATGGTTACCTTGTATAAAGAATATTAAAAAAAAACGCAAGCGTAAAATTTAATGCCTGTTAAATGATAATTCAAGTATCTCTATACAGAAGGACAATTTCTTAGAAGATTGATGAATACCATATTTAATATGAGGATAGGACTAAAATATGAGATACACAGTGACGGGCCCAAACATCCTTTATTTACAGACCTCGCGCAGCCTCACAGAGCATGCCATTCTGTAGAACCTTGGAAATTTTTATTATAATAAATTTATAAATATATATATAAACGTTACCTAAACGTAAAATAAGACCTATATGGCGCATTGGTTACCATGTGAATGTTATCGAGATTCATTGTGAGTTCGATTTCCACTCGGAGGAATCATTATAATTTATTATTATTTTAAATATAATCATTTTCTTCAACTCTTCTAAAAAGTTTACTTCTTAAAAGCAGGTACACACTCTATCCCACTTAACAGGATAGTCACAGACAACTTAGTGTCAAGACACTCCATTGATAGCTTTTCTCCCGAAATTGAGACACTACGTGTTACATGCTAAAGGCAACACCTCGCTATGTCTCACCAGAGGGGAAAAATGAAAATAAATTTTAAATATAATCAATCCCCCGAGTGAGAATCGAATCCACAACCATTCGCGTACTTAGAAATTAGAAATACATTTCATCCAATACACAATGAAGCCATTAAAGCTAGCTATAAAAAATATGATTTTCATTGTTTATATTATTTATATATAGAACAATAGATTTAACACTGGTTTTCTAAATAGACTACTTACGACGTACAATGTCAGTATCGATAGATACTAATGGAAATATTAACCTTAAACGCTACTTAATTACTGTTTGTGAGTGCGACTTTAAGGTTTAAAACAGGTTCATATGAACATAACGAACCCGGTAACTTAACATATAGTTCTTTAGTTTTAAATCATTTCCAATAAGAATTAATTATTTCATTAGGTCGTGGAGCAGTGAGACAACGTCTGACTATAAACGCGATCGATAGTGGGTTCGATTCCCACTCGGGGAAGTGATATTTAAATTATTGTAGTATTTGAGAAAGTGTGGCGTTGAGTTCCGTCAAACAACACGCATTCACAAAAGCTTGAAGTTAAAATTAAAAAAATAAATAAAAAGAAAATAAGAATTGTAGTAACTTTGGTTGCTAGAACAATTGTGCTTAAGAATATCTTGCTTTAGGCTTTATAAATATCCTCTCTTAATACTGTCCTATACATTCCCTAGAAGAAGTTGTCTCAGTCACGCAATGGTTGACGGAATATATATACACATATATATATATATATATATATATATATATATATATATATATATATATATATATATATATATGTATTTGCCAAATACCGTAGGGTGCTAATGTAGTTTAAAAAAAATATTTATTAATTTACTATTATTATATATAATTCATTGAAAAAAATACAGTGGTATTGGTAGAGTACGGTCTAGCTACCCTGTTAATAAAATGAAGAAAAGAGTTTGTCTATTAATAACTGGTAAGACGCCACCAAGCGTAATGGGACAGCGTGACTGTAAACGCGGTTGATTGTGGGTTTCATTCCCAATAGAGGGAATGATTATTTTCATTTCATTTCTTAAAAGCAGTCACCGGAGTGTCTTGACACTAGGTTGTCTCTAACTACCCTACCTACCTAGGCGGGATAAAGCGTGATGCTGTTATAATAGGCAGATAGGAGTACCCATTTAAGACACACTACGTGGTTGAACAAACGCCACGCTAGGTCTTAACAGAGTGAAGAATGAAAAATAATAACACAATATTTTACAATAATATACATGACACTTTACATTGGTTAGAACTTTGATTTATTAATTATACATTTTAAATGAAATTATTTTAAACGGATCAATCGCGTATATTTTGGTAATCGAAAATACATTTTTGTTTCAACCAATAGATAAATGCCACTTCAGTCAAGCTGTGACTACGGACTACTGTAAAGTGTTCGAAACGTCGGGTTTTCAATAATATTGTATTTATCATGAACGTCGAAAATATACAGGAAAACTTAGGCACAGGAAGACGGTGTGGCTTTAAGAGATTTTTTTAGCTTCACGCTTTTGTCCCGCATAGCAGACAGAAAGTACCTAACGTCAAGACACTCCGTGCTTCGCTTTGCACCGAGTTCGGGACATTGCGTTGTGTTGAGTGGTGGAGCTGAACGCCGCACTTTATAATTGTAATTAGAGAATTGAGCTTGCAAAAATCTTATTGTTTGATTTTTATTTCTTCATTATTATAGTGATATATACTCTCTATTCTCCGTCCATTTAGTAAACATCATATTAAAATTTACCCAAATGGGAATTGAACTAGGACTATTACGAGCAAGCTACTGAGCCCCACGTCCACTGCCAACGCTCTCTGTATCATTTTTTTTAATTTTGTTTACTAGATTAGGATATCTTGGAAAGGTTTTTCCAAAAATGATATTATTTTGAAACTTTTAATTGAAACTACTAAAGTACAGCGTTCATTCCCTTTAAGTAACATGCCATTTTGTTAGCTTCATGTTTAGCAGGGTTGAGACATTGCGTGTTGAGTGGTGGAACTCAACGCCATCTTTGAAGGCGTTGAGTTCCACCAAAGTTCCTTTGCTCACCAAAGCGAAGAAATGCAAGTTATTTTGAACATAGGGGAATGATCCCCTGAATGGAAATCGAACCCACAGCTCCCACTGCGTCACGACCGGCTTCTTTTGAGTTATTTGTCACAACATATATATGAACACTTGCTCAAAAAACAATTATAAATATACATACATATCTATTTTATAAAAAAAATATTTTTAAAGAAATTCTCGTTTAATACCATGTCAGGCGATCTGTTTTAGATATATACTTCTATTAAATAGCAAATACCCTTAAAAATTCCAAAAAAAATGAATCTGCTACCATTGTCATTATGAACACCGACACGACCATATACGTCGTATTAAACATTAAAACAACCATAAATTACCCACAAAACATATCAAAATTAAAGTTATTAACGTCATTAGAGTATAGAATTAAAACAAATCAAATAAAAGCGCTGACGGATAACACATATATCTAAAACTATCTCCCCACCCCCACCCTCGTGCCACCCTCCACCCCCCGCTTTCACGGTTCTAATTTTTCGGGAATTTGGGGCATATTCGTAAATATGAAATGGAAAAAATATTTCGCGTTGAATCGCAATTTAAGTTTATATGCTTAGTGAATAAGGTTCAGTTTTAAATGTAACAGGGTTCGAAAAAAAATTACTTCATATGTCGTCCTTAAGACGGAACGCCTCGCTCTGCGTATGTGTGTTCCGGACTCGGATGGTGTGGAGACGTCGTGAGTGCTAACAGCTTTAATTTTTTTTTTGTTATATCTAGTATATATATGTATGTATTATATGAAATTGAATCTTATGGTTTGGATAACCGGTTCCATGGTGACTGGTAAGTTGATGAACTTAGTTTAACCTATGGTAGGTCTTAATGGTGAAATTAGGCAGTTGTCTAGGTTAATGAATGGCATGCCGTCATGAAAACACCATTTATATGTCGATATCCACTTGAACGAATAATAAATATTTATTTATTATTTATTAGCTTCACGCTTTTATTCCATAGCAGGGTCACCTAGTGTCAAGACACTCCGTACTTCGCTTTTCACCGAATTCGAGACATTGCGTGTTGAGTGGTGGAACTCAAAGCCGCACTTTGTCTTTTTACCAAAGCGAGGAAGTGAAAATAACTTAAATATTATCCCTCCCCCGAGTGGGGATAGTACCCACAACCGGTCGCGTTTACAGTCAGACGCTGTCACACTGCGCTACGACCGGCCCAATAAATATCATCTATATTATATTAGAATATATTTATATGATATTAGATGTTTTTACTTTCGCAATATGCTCATTTGGTTTCTATTATTAAATAGTGAAGAAGATTTTTAAATATAGTCGATTGTTGTATTAAATAATAAAACAAGAATTAGTTATAATTTTATCTTGATACTAACGAACTTATTTCCGTATTAACTTTTAACTGAAAAGTAATAAAAAACTAAAATTTAATTAGGTTTTTGCTAAATAATATTACAATAACAACATCGTTGTTTCGAGATTTGTCAAAATATTTGTAACTTTGGTCAAAAACTATATATTTTATATCCATTTCATATTACGATACGAATCTTGTTCTACGTTAAAATTTTAATGTGTTTATTTTCAACTGATTGTATTAGTTATCACCTGAGTATTTATTCGATCTTTCTCTTAAAACAAATTGAATTCTATGTAAAAAATAATATTATTTCAAAAATCTTTCTAAAAATTTAGCTTTTATGACAAAGTGCGGCGTTGAGCTCCGTCTTGACACTAGATCCTTTCTTTTTACCCCGCCATATGGGATACGAGCGTAAAGGACATAGTCGTATAATATGTTAGCGTTTGACTACAAACGTTATGAGGTCAACTCAGAAAATAAATCCAATTCCAATAAAACAAATCGCGAGGTTAACTTCCGCTACTAAATACACCAAATTCATATACAAAACTTTACACACAATGATATCAAAACCAACATTTTAAACGTTGAATTGAAATTTAAAAAAAAAAGCCTCAAGTCTCTACACATTTCGTATTCTATCAAGCGGCGATATATAGGCTGTAGCTATGCGAGCAAATATATAATATTTTCCTATATGTAACTTTCATCATTTATACTTTATTACTATATAACTGAACTATTCATACAAAGTGTTTGTCTCTGATGGTTGTGTGTGTGTGTGTTCAATTAAACATTTTCTTAATAAGAAACAGGGTGGGCTCGAGATGTATTATTATGTTTTCTAATATCGTACATATATTTATATGTGTACTGTACTATATACATACAATACGCGTGTGTGCATGTACAATGGATCTATGTATTGTTGTATTGTACGCAATCTAGCTTTTTCTATATTTAAATATATGTATATAATGTAAGCGAACTTTACATATTTTAAATGAAATTATTTTAAGCGGATTAATCGTGTATATTTTTGGTATTCGAAAATACACTTTTGATAATCTGACGCTTCGTACACTTTACAGTCTATCCGTGACCTACCAGGACTACTGGAAAGTGTTCGAAACGTCGTGTTTCCAAAAATGTATTTTCGAATACCAAAAATATACGCGATTAATCCGCTTACAATATTTTTATTCCAACCCACAACCGATCGTGTTTACAGTCAGACACTGTCCTACTGCGCCACGACCGTCCTCAACTGTTATATTCTATACTCTACTGTTATATTGTTAATTCTACACTATTTAATACATTTAGCTTCACGCTGTCATCTCGCATAGCAGGGTTGACAGAAAGTATCTAGTGTCAAGACACTCCGTACTTCGCTTTCCACTGAATTCGAAACATTGCATCGTTATTGAGTGGTGGAACTCAATGCCGCACTTTGTATTTACCAGAGCTAGGAAGTGCAAAATAATTTAAATATAATCACTCCTCCCGAGTAGGGATCGAACCCGCAACCGATCGCATTTACAGTCAGACGCTGTCCCACTGCGCCACAATGCGCCTCTAATACATTTATAATAATATAAAATATGTATTTGGAATTTAGCCGAATATATGGCCTTATATCAAAATGATTTTCAAAGAAGACATTAGTAAGTTAAAAATATTTATATTTTGAACTGATGAATGAGTAGAATAACGCAAATTTCTCCCAACACTATAAACAAATGTCTATATATTCCATATTTAAATCGATGGAAAAAAACACATAAAATTGTCAAAATCAACAAAACTTTGACATTTACTTTTTAAAGTGTTTGTATCATATACAATGCTTTAGAAAACATTTTTTAATAAATTATAAAAAAAATTGATTCTTCGGTATTCGAACCCGCACCTCAAGTTCAAAACGAGACAATAATTATAGATCGTTTAGTAAATGTACGCGTCATTTTCCACGTGTCGCAGTGCTCTGTGGCACAGCGGCAGCGACTTTCGTTTCGAATACGATGTTCAAGTTAAACACGGCGTTGAGTTCCGCGCTCAGCATCGAATATCGAATATTACATACAACAATCTGGACATGCGTCCAAATTTTAAAACAAATGACTGCTTAAGAAATGAATCAAAATTCTTATATTTAAAAATAAATATTCCTTAAATTGAAGTAATAATAAAAAATTAGCTATACATCATTTCTTTTTTTACCTGACGCTTTTATCCCGCATAGCAGGGAAGACAGAAGGTACCTAGTGACAAGACACTCCGTACTTCGCTTATATATAAATAGTGTATGCATATTTATGATAATATTAAAAATTTTAACTATATTTGTCCGTCGGTGCAGAGTAGAGAACTGAGTGTCTTTTATAATTTATAAAGAACTCTAAAACCCCTTTTATATATATATATATATATATATATATATATATATATATATATATATATATTTATATATATATATATATATATATATATATATATATATATCAAATTTATCAAATTTATATGTAACAAACGAAATATTTCGAACGATATGCCGAATTAATAAAAAGTTAGATAGGGAGTTTGTAAAGTTTGGCTTCCGAGCTCCCTTTTTCTTGAAAATCGAACGTATCTCATATATTTCCTATTTTCTATCTCATATATTCTTTTCAAGTAAATATTTAAAAAAGCAGCTTTACACTTTTTCTTGTGCAGGGTAGTTAGAGACAACCCAGTATCAAGACACTCCGTTGACTGCTTTTCGCTCAAAACTGAGACATTGCGTGTTGAGTGGCGAACTCACTGCTTTTTTTTACCACAACGGAAAATTTCAAATATAATTATTATATACTATTATATACAGATAGTTTATTACTTTCCAGAAGGCACTAGCAGTGTTGAATGGCGTAACTCAACGCTACAGCATAACTTAGGGACGTTGCGATTATAAAATTACCAAGAAATAAAATTACCGTAACTGAGTAAGCTAAGAATTTTCAAAGTGTAATATAGAAAGAAAGTATGAAAAAAATTTGAAGGAAAAAAGCACGTTCGTGTTGAAAAATTCTAAAATAAAGAAATAGCTGCGTCGCTGGAAGGCATTGTGGGGCGTAGATGGGAGGTCTGGTCTGCGGGAAGCGAAAAGCTAAAGTAAATATAGGTTTACAATGAATATAGGCGTAAAACTAAACGGAACTCTATATATTTTGTATATTTCCAGTCAAGGTTGTTAGGCTTTTATCTATATTAAACCTTTTTGGTTGTACTATTTCAGAGAGCACAATAAGTAAAAGAAAAAAAATTTTTTTTATATTTAACGTACTTCCTTTATTACACAGTAATATTGTTTTAAATATATATATTTTTTCTCTTGTCTAGCTTTTCCAACATAGCCTTTTGAGATACATTTCTAAATTCGAATACTGGCGCCATCTCTTGACGTACTTTGAAAAGCATAGTTGACAAAAGCGACATCTATATTTCTAAAATCATAACCCTTACTTTAATACTGTCTAAATTAAACTAAAAACGTTTTCATTTCACTTGATAATGTTTTCATAATAAGTAACTACTATAATTACTTATTTTTTTTCTTTAAACTATATTCTATACAATTTATCTCCTGAAATATATAAAAAAAAATTATTTACGTTCTCTTGGGTGTTTTTTTAAACTATACCTAACTTAGTACATAGTAATGTCAAGTTTTATCAATAGATGGCGTCAGTAGCTATGAAATAAATTACTCTTTTTAGCCGAAAACGTAGTGTTTTAATAGACTAATCACTTTTTATCTTATTTGATTCACGTGTATCGAGGGATTTTTTAATAGTTTCACGCTTTTATCCCGCATAGCAGGGAAGACAGAAAGTATCCGGTGTCAAGACACTCCGTACTTTGCTTTCCTCGAATTTCGATTCGAGACATTGCATGTTGATTTTTGGAACTCAACGCCGCACTGTATCTCACTAGAGTGAGGAAATGAAAATAATTTGAATATAATCAATCCCCCGAGTGGGGATCGAACCCAATCCATTTTACATTATAGCAAATGCCTTTAATAAATACATACACATACAATTATATATAAGGGAAGTTATCTTATATTTATTAAGTGATCGGTCACTAACAATTACGATTAACTTTTATTTGCCAACTTTCTTATGAAATATTTTTTGCTCGGAACAATTGAAAAAATATTTTATTCATCTACTACTTTTAGCTTCACGCTCTTTATTCTACACAGCAGGGTAGACAGAAAGTACCTAGAGTCGAGACACTCCGTGCTTCGCTTTCCACCGAATTCGAGACATTGCGTGTTGAGTAGTGGAACTCAACGCCGCTAAACATCATATATTTCATATTTTATATCCTATAGCAGAGTAGACAGAAAGCGCCTAGTGTCAACACACTCCGTGCTTCGCTTTCCACCGAATTCGAGACATTGCGTGTTGAGTGGTGGAACTCAACGCCGCACAGTTGTCTTGTATTATATTATTAGAAGAAACGTAAAGTTGCTTTTACTATGTTAATATTTACTTGTATATTTTAGTCTATTTATTAGGTAGTTATAGCAACCGTCATCTGTTACATGTAAACTTTTATTTTATTTCTAGTAGCCAGAAAGTACCTAGTGTCACAAGCCATACTCGGCTTTTCACCGAATTTGAGACATTACATGTTGAGTGCCGGAAATTAACGCCACATTTTGTCTTACCAGAGCGAGGAAATGAAAATAATTTAAATATAATCATTCCCCCGAGTGAGAATCGAATCCATAACTGATCGTGTTTACAGTAAGATGCTGTTACTGCGTCACGACCGGTCTCTATGTATTTTATAAAAATAAATAAAAGATGTGTTATTAGAAACTTAATTTAATTTAATTAATAATACTTCACACAAAAATCAGTCTTAATATTTAACTTAACTATTAGAATTAAAAAATTAACGCCTTTTCTTTTTTTGTGGTGTTTTTCTTTCAGATTCTGTTCTCACTTCAGGTTCTCCGTTTGGCTGGTTTTCCTCAGAATCCTGAATTTTCCTCCTCACTGGACCAGTTTGAGATATTGGTACAACTCTTTCTCCCTTATCGTTAGTTACTTTAGGCGCTGATATCGTCAAGACTCCATCGGAGGACAGCTTAGACGCCACCATGTCTGGGTTACACCCATCTGGTATCGCGTACCTGCGTTTAAACTGCCGAGATATGAACCCGTGCTCGTCCTTCCTTTCTTCATGTTTCCCCTCAACCACTATGTAGTTATCGACAGTTTTAACGGTTATCTCCTCTGGAGCAAAATGCTGGACGTCCAGATTTATTTGAAATTTGTCTTTGTCAGTTTTGATTGTAGAGCCAACGTCTTTCGCTAAAGTGGACAGGTTTTTCCAAGAGCGAATATAATTGCGAGATGGTCGGTCAAAGATATCGGTAATAAAGTCTTCGGGAGACAAATCCAGGCCGTAGAGCTGGTCGTGAAAGCGCCTGGGTCGTATCTCATAGTCTATTAATAGAGGAAGTAAGGCCATTTTGTTAAAAAAACCCCTGGTTATGTGGATTGATTTCGCGTGAAAACTTGAAAAGCGCTTCGTTTTGACAAGACTTGTATCAGACTGCCGCTCGTGAGGGAGGGCGACACTTTTATAGTAGTATTAAATGTTCCATACCTTGCCAGAATAGAGTGGAATGTTCGAGAATTTTTGTCAACGCCATCTAGCGAACAGTAGCTATAACTAATTTTTTATTTATTTATTTACCTTTCATTCTGAATCATTTAAACTGATTATTTTTATATTCATTTGTATAATTTAAATTAAAAATATATTGTTTATACTTTTTGTAATTAAATATTTATTTTTCTAACACATTTGTCAGTAAAATATTAAAACTAACAGTGCTCTCTATTGAATTTTTATAGAAAATTTTGAAAAGGATACTTAAAGTTGTCTTAATATAATTACAGATGGCAGTAATTGCCAATCTTTTTTGTTTCATTCTATTAAATATGTATTACTATACAAAGAGTATCCTTGTACAGCAAAAATTAAAACAGAATGATTCACAAAAATGACACACACACAATGACTCTTTTATAAAATATTAATCAAAGATATATTAAGATTTGTTAATAAGTTAGAATACATTTAATTTCTTAAAATATCTCTTGATTTGACATACCTATAATGCAGTTCATGTATAATATGTATTTAGTTTGGTCTCAACTGAAATTTGAAACTTATTTGTGTATATATCTAAAGAGTTTTTACATTTACAAAAAGCTTTAGCGTACAAAGTAAAAAATATGATAGTTAACATTTAATGATTTAATACAAAGTTAAAATAAGGGACAGACTAAAAATAACTGAAAATCGATTATGCACCTATAAATATCCTATTTGATGTGATGGTAATTTTTACAATAGATTAAATAATGTAATTTATCTTATCGGAATTTGTATTTTCTCTGTTCTGAATCTTTATGAATCTTTTTTTAATTCTTCATGAATAGCAAATAATGTGTTTATTTATATAAATAAAATATAAATCGTTAGTACTCTTATAGATATGTATGTATACATAAAATGCCTATATATATATATATATATATATATATATATATATATATATATATATATATATATATATATACGTGTGTGTGTGTGTGTGTACATGTACTAATGATTCATGTTATATGGGTACTGAGTTAAGATAAGCGAGTTCAAGTGCTAATTATTATAAAGAAAAAAATTTTTGTCGTTTTAAAACCTACATTTGAATCATCCTTTACTACTTGTTTAATAAAAATCTCTATTTTTTACTTCTAAATTAAATATATAAAGATAAAATAAATATCATATAATCATTTTTTTAAGAATCAAATAGAAAATACATGTATATATATTTCAAATATTATAATTTAAAAAAAGTATATAGCAAAGTTTTTTTTAATTTTATGGACTTAGAACTCTATATTGTATGCATTAATGAACAATTGGAAATTAATAAATATTATTTTAATTTTTAAACCACAATACATTATAAAAATAATTACTAATAACGTTTAGAATATAAAAATAAAAATGAAAACGAAGAAAAATTAGAGAATTGCTGCTTTATGTATTATATGATAAGAACGTTTTAAGGTTATGTCAGACACACCGGCGCAGTATGGATTTTTATTAAATATATAAAAATATATCATTTATAAATTAAAAGATAATATAAAATAAAAATATTGAGGATATAAAGACTGAAAATGATTAACGCTTAATGTTTTATTGCGTATTACACATTATTTAAGTCTTGTAAAAATTTAAGGTTAGTTTTACGCAAGTACTAAAGCTCGAGAAGTAATATTAATAAATTCATCATTTTATATATAAAAGCGAATTGACATTTTTAAACTAATTAATGGAATAATTATTATTTTTGAAAATATTAATATAATCACGCTCTCTACTTTCATTCAGAAATAATGACAAAGCATTATCTTTTGTTTTCTTCTCTAATTAACGCAGTTAAATGCAGTTAGTGAATTAATTGAGATATTTTATTGTACGCTTTTTTATTTGTTATATTTATAAAAATAATAATGTGAAAATTGATTTTAAAATGCTTTCTCTATATATTTTACTTTGTGTAATGTAATAATGTTGTAATAATAGTTATGTGTTAAAGAAACATATAAAGCGTTTAAATAACTAATAATATAATAAATAGAAAGTGCATTCGGCAATTTTAGGCTATTATGCAGAAAAATCAATAATATGTTGGAATAAGTCTAGAAGATTCACGCCGGTTGTTATAATAGAGGAAATAGGAAGTTGTCAGCGCTCCACGCGGTGAAAAGAATCAACACACACCGGATATGGAGCGAATGTTCTAGAAGGAATGACAGTTTTATTTTTTATTTAATATTTTTAAATGAAACTTGCATCAATTATATTTTTAAGTAAAAGTTTATGTTGAAATCTATTTATTTGCATATTTATATTGACATATTTTGGTAGTTAAATGTATTTTAGAAAAATAACCATGGAAAGATCTCGAATGTTCTAGAATGTTCCATGGATTTGTAGGTGAGCGCTGGTGCTGCTGCGTAGTGGTCAATAGCGGAACTAATAAAATTGTGTTCGGTGCAATAAGCCTTTTTGTGGATAAGTAAAATTTATTGAGTATATATTTATTAAATATTTATGTTATGATGATTTTTTTAAAATGTTATTTAGAGATTGAGAAGTATTTATTATTTCAATACTGTAATAGTATTCTTTTTTCTTACCGACATATATATTTCAAATTGATAAGTAAATATATTTTTTATTAGAACAAATAATAATATCTTTTTAATAAGAAATATTTAGAAAAAATACTGTTAAAAGAGCTTTTAATTACTTATAAAAAATCTTTTACTATTTACGAAATTATATAACTTTGTATATTTAAACTTAGTGCAAAATTTATATAAAGAAAAATAAATGTTATGATATACAAATTTCTTACAAGTGATGCCTTTGTAATATACAAATATTTAATAAAAACAGTTTAATGTAATTTTACTTACGATTCTATTTTTGATATTTAATTTATTTTTCACTTATAACTTTTAGAGATATAGATTCACAAAATAATAACTTTTAAGACTTTGTGAATAACTACGTTTACTTACTATATATTAATATTGTAGTTCACGTTTAATACTCATATTAATTAAAAGTTATAAATGATTCGTAAAATATACGAAAATGCTAATAAAATGTTGCGGACCTCTGAAATTAAGGGCGGCAAGTCCAGAAATTTCTACTCGATCATAGATGTCGTACCGATACGAACGCTATATAAGCGAGTGACGTTACGCGCCGGCGTCATTGAGCGAAATCGAGCTGCGCTAAAGAGTTTCTAGTGTCGTTCCCTGTGATATATCTACACGTGCATCAAAAACCACGCTACGCATACGAGGCAAGAAACAATCCATACAACTCCCATTAAATTGAAGGTATATATTTTTCTGATTCTTCAATAAATGCCCGAAGACAAAATGGAGACACAATCCGGAGATGTCGAAACCTTTGCGTTCCAGGCGGAAATCGCCCAGCTTATGTCCTTGATCATCAACACATTCTACTCTAACAAGGAAATCTTCCTCCGTGAGTTAATTTCAAACTCTTCAGACGCTTTGGACAAAATCCGTTATGAATCTCTTACTGACCCGTCAAAGCTCGACAGCGGTAAGGAGCTGTATATTAAAATCGTGCCCAACAAGAGCGAGGGCACCCTCACCATCATTGATACCGGTATCGGTATGACAAAGGCCGACTTGGTGAACAATCTTGGTACCATCGCCAAGTCCGGAACAAAGGCCTTCATGGAGGCGTTGCAGGCTGGCGCTGACATTAGCATGATTGGTCAATTTGGTGTGGGTTTCTACTCATGCTACTTGGTTGCTGACCGCGTCACTGTACACTCCAAGCACAATGACGATGAACAATACATGTGGGAGTCCGCTGCTGGAGGCTCCTTCACTGTGCGCTCTGACCCAGGTGAACCTCTCGGCCGCGGTACTAAAATCGTACTTCACGTCAAGGAGGATCTCGCCGAGTACATGGAAGAACACAAAATCAAAGAGATCGTAAAGAAGCACTCTCAGTTCATCGGCTACCCCATCAAACTCGTAGTTGAGAAGGAACGCGAAAAGGAGCTCTCTGATGACGAGGCTGAGGAAGAAAAGAAGGAAGAGGAGAAAGAGGACGAGAAACCCAAGATTGAGGACGTAGGTGAAGATGAGGATGAGGATAGCAAGGACAAGAAGAAGAAAAAGAAGACCATCAAAGAAAAGTACACAGAGGATGAGGAGTTGAACAAGACCAAACCCATCTGGACACGTAACGCTGACGACATCACTCAGGAGGAGTATGGCGACTTCTACAAATCCCTTACCAATGACTGGGAAGATCATCTAGCTGTCAAACACTTCAGCGTTGAGGGTCAACTGGAATTCCGTGCCCTCTTGTTCGTACCTCGTCGCGCGCCTTTCGACCTCTTTGAAAACAAGAAACGCAAGAACAACATCAAGTTGTATGTTCGCAGGGTGTTCATCATGGACAACTGCGAAGATCTCATCCCAGAGTACCTCAACTTTATTAAGGGTGTGGTTGACAGCGAGGATCTGCCCCTCAACATCTCTCGTGAAATGCTGCAACAAAACAAGATCTTGAAAGTTATTAGGAAGAACTTAGTTAAGAAATGCTTAGAGCTGTTTGAAGAGTTAGCCGAGGACAAAGAAAACTATAAGAAATATTACGAACAGTTCTGCAAGAACTTAAAGCTTGGAATCCACGAGGACTCTCAAAATCGCTCTAAGTTGGCAGACCTGCTCCGCTACCACACATCTGCCTCTGGTGATGAAGCTTGCTCCCTCAAAGAATATGTTTCCCGCATGAAGGAGAACCAAAAGCACATTTACTATATCACTGGTGAAAACAGGGATCAAGTAGCCAACTCATCCTTTGTTGAGAGGGTTAAGAAACGTGGCTATGAAGTAGTCTACATGACGGAGCCCATTGATGAGTATGTAGTACAGCAGATGAGGGAGTATGATGGCAAAACTCTAGTCTCTGTAACCAAGGAAGGTTTGGAACTCCCCGAGGATGAAGAGGAGAAGAAGAAGCGTGAGGAAGACAAGGTCAAATTCGAAGGCCTATGCAAAGTCATGAAGAATATCCTAGACAACAAAGTTGAGAAGGTAGTTGTTTCCAATAGGTTAGTCGAGTCGCCCTGCTGTATTGTCACCGCACAGTATGGTTGGACTGCCAACATGGAGCGTATCATGAAGGCTCAGGCTCTCCGTGACACATCCACCATGGGCTACATGGCTGCCAAGAAGCACCTTGAGATCAACCCTGATCATTCCATTGTAGAGACACTCCGCCAGAAGGCTGAGGCTGATAAGAATGACAAAGCTGTCAAGGACTTGGTCATTCTCTTGTACGAGACTGCTTTACTTTCCTCTGGCTTCACCCTCGATGAGCCTCAAGTACATGCGTCTCGCATCTACCGTATGATCAAGCTTGGTCTTGGTATTGATGAAGATGAGCCCATCCAGGTAGAAGAGGCCAGCGTTGGTGATGTCCCACCTCTAGAAGGAGACGCTGATGATGCATCCCGCATGGAAGAAGTTGATTAAGCTCCCCGCCTACTCGTAGCCATGTTATAATGGTATATATGTGTACTGCAAGTTTTTTTTGTGCACTGGTGTACAGCCAAAGACTGATTTAGTTCAAATTCCATTTAATTAATAAAGGATTACATTTAATGTAAACTAATAATTTTGTAGTTTCATTTCCTTTTTAATATTTAAGAAGTATGTGTAAACAATTAGGACACTAGATGTTGCTGTTTAGAAATTCAAATCAATAAAAATCATTTTAAAATATGAATCCATATGTTTAATTCATTTTTTGTTTTTACATGTTTAAAATTTATAATTTAACTTTTTGGTTGATTTAAGTTTTAGAGCTCTATTAAAATCTTGGATTTGACTTGATGCCTTTTTACTCTTCCATTAAAAGTTACATTTCTTGATATTAATTGGTACTTGACACAAATTAAGAAAAATATTTTGAATTAAGTTTAAAATCTTAAATCATAAAATGTTTTGCTTCGAATAGCTTTAAATTTGGAAATATATAATTGCTGTTAATATAGGTTTTCTAATAAATAGTTAAAGGCATTCATATAAGCCAAAAATATTCAAAATTTGAAAAATAAATCCCAGAGTTATATAGGTAGTGTTTTTCTTAGAATAATACAATGTCTGAATATTAAAATAAATTTATTTTTATATTAAGGCGAAGTCGGAACAGTTTTAAATTCATCTCAATAATTCAACAAGTTGATTATGGTTTATATTGGCTGTTTCTAGCTTTCCTTAAAAGAAGAATCCTATTGTTTATTCAGGATTTATTCTTTATAGGATAAATAAAGAATATTTAAAACTGTAAATAATAATATTAATTTTACATTAAAGTTAAATTTAATTTTATACTCGTTTGAATAATTCTACAGGTTAATTGAATATATTAGTTGGTTTTAGGTTTCCTGAGAATATAAATATGTTAATATTTCTTCAGGATTTAACTGAAAAAAAACATAAATACATATAACAGTAAAATAAATGATTAATTTTACATTAAACAAGTCTTAATTATAATTTTAAATTCATGTAAATAATTTAATAGGCTTATTATTGATTATTTTAGTTGATTCAAGCTTTTTTGTAAAATAGATATATTGATATCTCTTCAATTTTTTAAGAAATAAAGAATATTTAAAGCAGTAAATAAATAATATAAATTTTACATTAAGCAAGTCTCAAACAATTTTAGATTCTGGATTTAATTGAAAGAAATAATAAAACATATAGATACATAGGTCCTATGTAACATTTAGATACATACTTATATGTTTATTCACTAATGTAATATTATATCTTTTACCTTTTAAATTATTATTATTATTATTATCACCTTTTAAAACATTAAAAAATTACAAATGTCACATTTTTAGATTGTAGAAATTAATTATTTTTTGGAAACTATCAAATAATGATTATAATGAATATAGGCAATAGAATATACAAAAAAATAATTGTAATTATTTCTTATATATTTATATAAGTCACTTAAATTCTAATGGTGGGATATATTCTGAAAATTCAAAATAAAATTATTTAAAAATGCTTGCATTAGAAAAATGTTTTATTTCAACAAATATGGTCACAGATGGCGCCACTGGGCATGATCAGAATTGAAATTGTTCAAAGCCGTTTAGTTTTACCTTTAGGGACACACTTATATTTAGTATTTTGAACTAAAAAGGGGAGCTCATTATGCCCTGCTTTTTCTCCGACTTTTAATGAAAATTAAAATACTCCTTTGCTTGGTCCCCTCTTCAGCCTCGTACATATTCATTAATTTCTTCATACGTGCAGTTTGGCTCCTCATACTTTTGACATGAGTTGCAACCAGTATCTTCGGTAGTGTGTTTTCCATCGTCAACCGAGGTCTTCCCCAGATAAACATATTTATGGTCAAATTTTCAAATAATATATATGAGTTTTCCACTCATTCGGCAATTTACATTGAATTAAAAAATATATTATTTAAATATTTGACCATAAATGTATGTTTATCTGGGGGAGACTTCGGTTGCCGTTTGAACAGACACTATTGAAGATACTGGAGGTAAGTCACGTCAAAAGTATGAGGAGCCAAAGGGCATGTATGAAGAAATTAATGAATGTGGACGAGGCTACAGAGGGGACTGGGGACCGTATATTTGGCGCCCCGTTCTCTCTGATAACCCGGGAATATATCATATTGCTTGACTTCGATTGTATTGCAGGGAGATATTTGTTTGTTTATTAGATTCACCAGTGGTTTTAAAATTACAGAGAATTGTACAATATTTTTTTTAGCTAAATGCATTACCTATAAGATTAATATAACATGTAATTGTACTCATATAGATCCCTCTTTATAAACATAAGAACATAAATTAATATGAAATTAAATTTAAAACGAAAATAAATTTAAAATTATTACAAATTTAGCAAAAACAAAAATAAGCGAGCTCAATACTCGACATATATATATTTTTTTATAGTCTGATACTTAAAAACATAAAGAGAATTAGTAAGTCATTAAAATCTAAATGTTCCAGAATATTCTCCATACATCTCGTGCCTAGGTACTGCGCGTGTCTGACCTAGATGCAGTCAATCGATCGGGACCCACCCAGATTGAGATTCATCTAGCATGCAGGCTCATAGCTTATTGAATTGCTTTGTACGTCGAAATTAAAATGGTTTGTATAGAAAATTTAATTTATAACGCCATTATGGCACAGTGTAATAGTCCCATTGTACGCATGGTATAGGTGGTTAAGGGTTCGATTTATACACCAGGTTATTATATTTATTTTCATTTAGCTTGCTTGTCAGTCAACGCAAGCAATGTTTTTTTAGCTTTACGCTTTTATCCCGCATAGCAGGGTAGACAGAATGTTCCTAGTGTCAAGACACTCCGTACTTCGCTTTCCATCAAGACATTGCGTGTTGATTGGTAGACCTCAACGCCGCACTTTTTCTTACCAGAGCGAAGTGAAAATAATTCTAAATATAATCACTCTCCCGAGTGGAGTTCGAACCCGCAACCGGTCGCGTTTACAGTCGGACTCTGTTCCACTGCGCCACGACCGGCCTCATTGGCTTTGTGTTGTTACAAGCAATGTTTCGAAATTAAATCCGTTAATTGCAATTTCAAATTTTTGCTAGTTATTTAGTTTATCCCACATATAGTACATACCTAGTGTTCTAGTGTAAAGTAGACATAAAGGAGCCAGTGTCAAGACACTTCATACTCCACTTTTCACCGAATGCTTGACATTGCGTGTTGAGTGGCGAAATTCAACGCCGCCTTTTGTCTTACCAGAACGAGGAAATGAAAATAATTTAAATATAATCACTCTTACCGAGGGAGAATTGAACCCACAACCGATCGTGTTTACAGTCAGACGCTGTCACACTGCGCCACGACCGGCCTCTTCTCTTGTACCTTATAGCTGTAATTGATATATAAGTAGATAATATTAAAAGGTGTATTTAAATACGATATTGAGAAGCTGGGTTGCCTCCATATTTATATGAAGTAATAACAGTGAGCATAATTAGTAACTAAATTATCTTTGCTTTTACAATTTTACTGAGACTTTCGTGACGCAGTGGGACAACGTCTTACTATTAACGCTATCAGCTATGGGTTCGATTGCCATTCGTGGGAATTATATTAAAAAATTATTTTCTTTTACTATACGCAATGTATCGTAGTGCGGAAAGAAGTTAACGGAGTGTCTTGACACTAGGTTGTTTTTGACTACCTTGCAATGCGGGTAAAGTGTGAAGTTTAGTGAGAAATATATAGTCGAAAGTATACGTCTCGTTTTTTGTTAAATATATCTTCATATACGTTGCAATGCGCTTCGCAGTGTCTTAACACTTTGTATTCTCTGATTAACTTACCCGCTATTTGAGTTGATTGAAAGTAGAAAACTTATTATGTATCTCGATAGTCGGAGCCAAGGACCAAATTAAATTTTCTAGAGGATTTTCCTTTCCTACTTATATATATTGCCGTGATTGCAGTACAAAAACCTAACACAGACAGCACAACGATTAAAGAGAATAGCATATTTTAAGTATATTATTGGTGTATCTATTTATCTTATGCGTAATTACAATTGAGGGCGGTCGTGGCGCAGTGCGACTCTGACTTTAGACAGTCTTTCAAAAACATTGATTTAAAAAAAAATAAACAACAGCTTCAGGAAAGTTCTCGCATCCTCTTTTGCTTTTGCTAGAAAGTTCGAGATTAATGCAATGCGCATGCGTGTTCCCTTTCTAGAAGTTACGCCATTAGGTTTAACATACATACCTATATGTACTAATACGTGTGTTTTATTAATAAAAATCCCATCGTGGCGCAGTGGGACGGCATCTGACTGTAAGCGCGATCGGTTGCGGGTTCGGTTCCCACTCGGGGCAATTATTAACTTTTGATTATCTTAATTTTTTTTCTCTGACAAGACAAAGCGCGACGTTGAGTGTCGTCACTCAATACGCAATAATATTTCGAATTTTATGAGAAGAGGACAGCTTTCCACTCGAAATTGAAACATTGCTTTCAGCGTCACGAACTCAACGCCGCGCTTCGTCTTACCCGAGCGTACAAATGAAAAGTGGAGTGAGTGGGAATCGAACCCACAACCAATTCTTCACACACAGACTCTACGGAAGGTAAACTATGTAGGTAAATGTATTAAATGCCTGTCCAATGTATATATATATATATATATATATATATATATATATATATATATACATTTATCCCGCATAGCAGGGTAGACAGAAAGTACCTAGTGTCAAACACTCCGTACTTCGCTTTCCACCGAATTCTTGACATTGCGTGTTGAGTGGTGGAAGTCAACGCCACTCTTTGTCTTAACCAGAGCAAGAAAATGGAAATAATTTAAATATAATCATTCCTCCGAATGGGGATCGAATCCACAAGCGAACGCGTTTACAGTCCGATGCTGTCAAATATTCTAGAAAATTCTACCCCATAAAGGTCAGATGCATCGAAGATGGCACGCATGCGCAAAATCATTCTAGAAGTTTGTTCCACACCCATTATTACAATGACATCTCTTAAATAATACTTTTTTTTTAAATAAAAATGACCTAACTAATTTACTTATTCATTTTTTACTATTTTTAAAGTGTTATTCCACACATTAAGGATTAAAGAACATTTTTTATAGAATAAGAATAAACAATTTTAACGTAGCGTCACGGGTTCGAATCCTGTTCGAATTCGTTTTTTTATAAATAGTCGCTTACTTACTTAAAAGTCATATTCTAAGGCCACCATTACAAGTCAAATTTTAAGTTGTAATAGAAATTAAAACTTCATATAGTGTAGATAAAGTACAACTTAAAAATCACGTCACGTAAAAATTAAACATTTATTAATAGTTTTATTAAGAATTATAATTTTAAGAAGTAATTCAAAAACATTTACAAATATTTTACAAAATTTTAATAGATTGTGTTAAATGAAACTATTTTAAGCTTGAAAATACATTTTTAAAAATCCGATGTTTACGTACACTTTACAGTAAGATACGTGGCTTGGTGGAAAGTGTATTTTCAAATACCATAATATACGCGATTAATCCCCTTAATAAAGTTTATATTTTGTATGTATTTTTTTAAAATAAAGCTTTCTTGCTTTCATTTTTTCACATTAAGTATAATAAATTAAAAGAACATAAATGTTTGTGTTACTAAAAGCTCTAGAAAGTTCTACGCTGGTAGAATGTCGTTGCATTTGGTACAGCGCATGCGTATAATTGTTTTAGAAGTTGGTTCTGCATCTATTTTAAAATTAAATACGTCATTCTTATATACCGTATTGTGTAAAATATGAAAATGTTTGTATGAAATTAATCTTGAGTTACGGTATGGTCCTATTCCGTTTGGCAGAGTAACCAGGTACAACCTAGTGTCAGGATTAGAGAACGTTGCGAAGTGTCGAACTTAACACCTCACTTTGTCTCACCAGGGTGGAGTTATAATTTTTTTCAAAGTATAATTTTTCCTTCTCCAAGCAAGAATCAAACCCACAATTATTTTTTTTTTAAATATAATTTTTCCTTCTCCGAGCAGGAATCAAACCCACAATTAACCACGTTTACGTCCAAACGCTGTCATTGCGTCACCATTGTCTCTAAACTGAGTTTGGTCTCACACACATTTCTTATTAGATTTTCGCTATCGACAGATTGTTTTTTTAGAATAATCTGTGTTCAATAGATAATGATATTAAATTAAATATATTGGTATAATTTTTGTTAAAACTAACACCGTTTAAACCCAAAAAATACGATTTCATAGATAAGCCAGCGGTTTCGTGCGCGTGGAATTAAAAATCTATGGATATTTATTATGTAATTTTTAATTAAAGTAACCTATGTTTCTCCTTATTACATCAGCTGTCTGCCAGTAAAAGTTTTGTCAAATTTGGTCTAGCCGTGTCGTTATTCTACTCGTTTATCCACCGTGTACACCTATATACATACATATAAAGTAGAGACTAATTATTTTAATATTTACAAAAAGACACTTCAATTTTATTTTACTTGTATATATGTTATTCATACATTTAGAATAAGATGAATAGTATAGAAATATAGAAACGTGGCAAGGTTCAAACACTCGTCTTGGAAACCGTCCAATAATAATATTGTAATATCAATTTATTAGTATTTTTGGAACACCATCATTCATAAAGCACACGTTGCATTCGTTTCTGTTCTACATAATATAATAGATTATAGATGGTTTTTATTTCCATGTTAATTATTCTATAAAAAACCGTTATTTCGACATCTTGAGGACGTAGTCTTCTTAAAATCATTTATTTTTTGAATTTACAATACAAAGAGCCTATTTGATTATTACCGTTGTAAGTTGTGGGTTCGATTCACACTCAACTCAAAGCATGATTACTTTCATTACTCCACAGTTAAGATATAGTGTGGCGTTAAGTTCCGCCACTCAGTTGAGCAGCCAGTTGGCTATATCTCGAAATGGGGTGGAGAGTGGAGGACAGAATTTTGACAATAGATTCTCTTTGACTATCTTGCTATGCGGGATAAGGAGTGTAAAACGTTCAAACTCACCGCCACATGTCAAACTTCATGTTTTTCAGCTAAGAATTGTCTGACAATAATTCGGTAAGTAATGGAAGAATTTTATTAACAAATTAAAAAATAAATATAGTAGGATTTGAACCTGCATATATTGGACATAGCGCCGTTCCATATATCTGTTGTCAAAAAGTCGAAAGATGTAAATCAGTTTCTTATAATATTTCTTTTGACAAACAATATTGTATAGCTAACTTGTAAGTAAAAAAATATTATAAAATAAACACATTATTATTGTTATATTATTCCAGAAAGATCTACCCTTCTCGTTATTGAAGGTAAGCAAACGAATACAATATTAACAAAAAAGATCCCCCTCACCCTAAACTATTTCTCAAGGGCAAGAATTACCAGATAATCGAATTTTCTAGACTCAGATTAACGTAACGTATTGGTGATACAATGAAAGGTTTTTTATTATTTTAACCAATTTTGAAATAGAAGGGAAAATTAATATTTATTATGTACAAAGATCTTTGTTTTCACAATTTTTAAACACTTTAAATGAAACTATTTTAAGCGGATTAATCACGTTTATTTTGGTATTACACCGTGGTCACAGGTAGATTCAAAAACCGACCGAGTCTATCTGTGATCACGGACTACTGTAAAGTGTTTGAAATGTCAGTTTTCCAAAAATATATTATCGAATACTAAAATAAACGTGATTAATACGCTTAAAATAGTTTCATTTGAAATTATTCTGCTCTCCTTTCAATTAAATATTAAAATATAGATTATAAGTAAATGTAGTAGTTTTAATAAATACAAAAATATAACAATTATAATCATATCCCTAAATCATTGAACAAGTATTTACAAATTACAAGTATTTACAAATCATCCCTAAAACATTAAACAAGTATTTACATACTTTTTACTTGCACTTTTCAAATGAAAAGAAAAATATGAAACAGTATAATATAATCGAGAGGTCATCATGGTGCGGTGAGATAATGTCTAAATATAAAGGCGGTTAGTTTGGGTTCAACTCCCACTTGGAGGATATACTATTCACCATTCCTCGCTCTGGTAAGCTTAGCCGCGGCCATATTAGACCATACTAAATAAGTTAAATTTAAAAAACACGTTTAATAATTTATTTACTTGAATAATAGAAGCTTATTGAGGCCGGTAGTGGCGCAGTGAGACAGTGTCTGACTATAATCGCGACAGGTTGTGGGTTCCATTCCCACTCGGCGGTACGATTATTTAAAATATATACATTTTCACGTACTGGTATTTTGCGGAAGATGTAGTACGAAGTGCCTTGTAACTAAGTACTTGCTTACAACTTTGCTGGATAAAAGTGAAGCTAAAAAAATATTTTTGAGAAAACACTATTTATTGAAATTATACGTATCATAAATATTTAATTTCACATTTACTTTTATATTTAATTATATGATATTTAATTCAGATACTCGTACCTTAATAGAATGGAACAAATGAGAATAATTTAATTATAATTATTCCCCCGAGTTGTAGTCGAACCCGGAACCGATCTTGTTAACAGTTAGACACTGCGCCACGGCCGGCATTTTTTATTTTTTTATTACGATGTAATTAAACATAGAAACATACATAAATAAAACAGTATGAATGTCTCAAGAAAGGACATCTGGCTTGTACCTAAATACATATTTCTTATATTTAAAAAAACATAAGATACTGATGTAATTAAAAAAAAACGATAAGTTTTTAATGTAATAATTATTATAATGTAAAGTACATAATATAAATTAATTTTAAAATAATTTATGAGTTAAATTATAGTTTGAGTTGTAAATGTAATAATAGTTTAAAGTATTGTTTTATATTGCTACATTGATTCAATATTTATTTAGTTATATGTATTATTTTACCTTTAATAAATTTATTTTTACCTTTTTATACTTAAATACATATTTAAGTTAAAAGTCTAGAAATTTCCAGTCCTCAATCCTTGTTTGTTACCATAAAAGAGAAGAAACTTGATGTTTCGCGGCTTTTCTGTCTAGTGTAAATAATGTGTTGCTGTCTCGCTCTTATGCCGGGCACGTCTCATCTAGAGTTTTCCTTAGTGTGGCCAGTAATGAATAATATTATTTTTTTAATATATTTACTTACTTATATTTTTATTACTATTTTTAAGTTTCATGCTTAATTTTTATATATTATATATTTATTTATAACTTTACTTTTATCATTGTTTAGTTTATTATGTCTATATCTCTCTAAAAATACTTTTAATACTGTATAAATAAATATTAAAAAATGATTATTTCATTTGTATTTTGGCATATTTATTAAAAAGTAATAAGTTAAATTCATACAGTAGATTAAAATATCTTTTATTTTGAAGGAAATAAAGTACCTTCTAATTACTTCGGTGATTTAAATATAATTACAACAATAAAGATTGTTGTGAAGTAAACCTTTCAACAATTTCAATTAAATATATTTTACGTAATTTACATGTAACTGTGGAAAAATTATTACACTGGCAACCCTAAACTGCGATGAAAAATATCGCTATCTCATTCTCCCGCGTTTGTATTGGTCGATGGAATGACATTCTAGAAAATTCGATGATAGCTTTGACCTGATTGGCGAGTTCTAGTAACGTGTAGATTGTTCGAGATCACCCATTCGCCGGATATATAAGCGGCCCACTTTGCGCGGAAAATCAGAATAATTCGAAATACGATACATTGAAGACGTGAGTTCGGTACGAACCGAAGCGATTTACTACTAGTACTATTTATACGAGTGTTTATAAGGAAATAAAGCAAAATGCCCGCTATTGGAATTGATCTTGGCACCACATACTCCTGTGTCGGTGTCTGGCAACACGGCAACGTGGAGATCATCGCAAATGACCAAGGCAATCGCACTACACCGTCATATGTCGCTTTTACGGACACGGAGCGGTTGATCGGCGATGCGGCGAAGAACCAAGTGGCTTTAAACCCCAGCAACACGGTTTTCGACGCGAAGAGGCTGATCGGCCGCAAATTCGACGACCAAAAGATCCAACAGGACATGAAGCACTGGCCTTTTAAGGTAGTCAATGACTGCAGCAAGCCAAAGATCCAGGTCGAGTTCAAAGGAGAGACAAAACGATTTGCCCCTGAGGAGATCAGTAGCATGGTCTTGACAAAGATGAAGGAGACCGCAGAGGCATATCTCGGCACATCTGTACGTGATGCAGTCATTACAGTTCCCGCCTACTTCAACGACTCCCAACGACAAGCGACAAAGGATGCTGGAGCCATAGCAGGATTGAACGTCCTCAGAATCATCAACGAACCCACGGCTGCTGCTTTGGCATACGGCTTAGACAAGAACTTAAAAGGTGAAAGAAATGTACTCATCTTCGATCTTGGAGGTGGAACTTTCGACGTATCTATTTTAACGATCGACGAAGGTTCCCTGTTTGAGGTCAAGGCTACCGCTGGAGATACCCACCTTGGAGGTGAGGACTTCGACAACAGGCTCGTAAATCATCTAGCCGAGGAATTCCAGCGTAAATATAAAAAAGATTTGAGAACTAATCCCCGCGCCTTGAGACGCCTCCGCACTGCCGCCGAGCGTGCCAAACGCACTTTATCATCTAGCACCGAAGCGGCTATCGAAATTGACGCATTATATGAAGGAATTGATTTTTACACGAGACTATCACGAGCTCGCTTTGAAGAACTCAACTCTGATCTCTTCCGTGGTACTCTCGAGCCGGTGGAGAAAGCTCTGAAAGATGCGAAATTGGACAAGAGTCAAATACATGACGTCGTACTCGTGGGTGGCTCTACTCGCATTCCAAAAGTCCAGAACTTGCTACAGAACTTCTTCTGTGGCAAGAAGCTGAACCTTTCCATCAACCCTGACGAGGCTGTGGCTTATGGAGCAGCTGTACAGGCGGCCATTTTGAGTGGCGAAAACGACTCTAAGATCCAGGACGTCCTCCTTGTCGACGTGGCCCCTCTGTCTCTGGGTATTGAAACCGCTGGCGGAGTCATGACGAAAATCATCGAGCGCAACTCCAAAATCCCCTGCAAGCAATCGCAAACCTTTACCACCTACTCTGACAACCAGCCAGCTGTGACCATTCAAGTTTACGAGGGCGAGCGAGCCATGACCAAGGACAACAACTTGCTTGGTACATTCGATTTGACTGGCATACCGCCAGCGCCGCGAGGAGTGCCTAAGATCGATGTCACCTTCGACCTCGACGCGAACGGCATCCTTAACGTATCCGCTAAAGAGAACAGCACCGGTCGCAGCAAGAACATAGTAATCAAGAACGACAAAGGCAGACTTTCTCAGGCTGAAATTGACCGTATGTTGTCTGAAGCCGAGCGTTACAAAGAGGAGGACGAGAAACAGCGCCAGCGAGTAGACGCGAGGAACCAGCTGGAATCCTACATCTTCAGCGTGCGCCAGGCTTTGGACGACGCGGGAAGTAAGCTGTCGGACGCTGACAGAAACAGCGCTAGAAGCGAATGCGACGAAGCGTTGCGTTGGCTTGACAACAACACTTTAGCTGAGAAGGAAGAATATGAGCACAAGTTAAAGGAGATCCAGCGTGTCTGTTCCCCGCTTATGAGCAAACTCCATGGTGCTGGCAACCCCAACCCAAACCCTAACCCTGGAGCGCACGCCAATGGACCCACAGTGGAGGAAGTGGATTAATCTAAGTCTAATTTACCATTAATTATTATTTAATTACATAATTAACAGTATTTTTGTGATATTATATGTTAAGACTGATTTATGATCTGTTGGATTAAGTTTCTTATCATCATCTGTTGGATTCTTCAATAAATAAGTAATATTTATTTATGTAAGTTCTTGTTTTATTTATTTAATACCCTACTATATTAAAGTATTTAAATGTACTATCCAAACATATTTTAATGTAAATTTAAAGCAGAAAATCTACTGTTTAAGTAGTTTCTACCGTATTAAAACCTATTAATAATATGAGCGCATACAATAAAGTGCCAAGCGAATCTAAATTCGTCCAATAACACGCCCACCACTAGTTTAGTATCGGCGGAGTTTATTTTTGCAGTTTCGCCTTTTCTCATATATTATGTAGAGCAATTACTATTAAGACTCGGAGAAAGAGGAATACAAATTTACTATTTAATACACTAAACTAATATAACAAGGTAACATCTTTGAAAAAACGTATAAAATTTTTGAACGCAACGGGATTCGAACCCGCACCTCTTGTATCCAAGAGGCGCGGGTTCGAATCCCGCTGCGTTCAAAATTTTTATACGTTTTTTCAAAGATGTTTTCTAATCCTAAGTGTGGAATAACACTTTAAGAATAGTAAATGATATAACAAGGTCTTTAATTTTTGAGATATTTCCATATTTTAAATTAAACTATTTTAAAACGACAATTCGCGTATATTTGCGTATTCGAAACTATATTTTTGGAGACCACCGTCACAGGTAGACCTACCTGTGACCACGGACCACTGAGTGTTCGAAATTTTCAAAGTTCGTTAGGTTTTTAGAAATATATTCTCGAATACCATGCCGTTAGTTAAAATAGTTTTATTTAAGACTTACTTCGTAATTAATACACGTAATAGACAGTTTTCTTCAGATAACAACGTCCGGTATCCGTCCCAATTTCGGACATTGCACTAAGTGACGGAACTTAACGCCGTGCAGAGCTGCAAAGTGCTGAGAAAAATAAACTATAACCATTCCCCTGAACCCCCAACCAGGGTACTTACAATCAGACCTTGTTTTACTGAGCCATAACATCATTGGCATCATACACAAGTATACACAGTTAAATTTCACCGAACGTATAAATATGTATTTTAGTTAAAAGCGCCAGTTCTTGAGTAAAAGCAATACTTGTATGAGAAACTGCTGCTATCTAGTAATAGATATGGTAAGTCTACGTAAAATAATAATAATTTAATATTTTTACCCAAATATATCTAAAAATAATTTAAATAAAACAAATATTCTATTTCAAAAGAAACTATTAAATGTTTATAAATTGCCTGAAACAGCGCGCGCCTTATCTCATTATCTTGGCAAAGTATTTGTCACAAGTCGAACACATTGTATGTGAAATAATTATTTTATTATTATAAATATTATAAACAAACTAATTTACCGAATATATATTAAAACTAATAAATTACATGAATAAAGCGTAAATTATTTGTATAAAATAAATGGTAAATTTTATATGTAATCTGTTTTAGTAACTGGCAAGGTAAAATAATGTCATGTATAGCTTGTTTCGGTCGATTATCCACACATGTACGGATGTTTCATAGTTTGATCGTAGGTTGCTAATTCTTATTTAAACTTCAACTCAATATAAAATATTGTTAGTTATTAAACTAGCAAGTAAAAAATATTAATATTTTACTATTTTTAAGTACCCTTAGGATTATAAAACATTTTTGAAAAATCTATTAAAAAAATCAAAAATGTCTTCTAATGCTAAGTATGGAATAACACATTAAAAATAGTAAAATATTAAAAAAAATAGCAAATTCTTCTAAACGATTGTTTTTAATAATCTTTGGGTAGCAGAAATTTGGAAAAATCTCTCTACAGTGATGCTAAGAACATGAATAAGCTGTAAGAAACGTATAAGAATTTTGACGCAGGACGCTTGGCTTAGCGCTTGGGCGGTTTCCAAGAGGCGCGGGTTAGAATCCCGTTGCATTGAAAAAATTTTATACGTATTAAATGAAACTATTTTTGTATTAAAAATAAATTTTGGACACCTGTCAAACACTTTAGTAGAAACACCACAGTAGCCCGTGGTCACAGGTAGACTCTACTCTGAGTACCAAAATATACGCAATTAATACGGTTAAAATAGTTTCATTTAAAATGTATAAAAATCGCGAAAATCAAAGATCTTTTTTATACGTGTTTTAAAAAAAATTATTACAACAAAATGTTATTTTCAAAACATTTGATGCATCTGATGTTCTTCTGTTTCATGTAGCAATATACAATTAATGCTCATCTCAGTATATAAAAAGATAAAACTATTAACTTAACATAAAAATAAATATATTCGTAAACAGTCATATCAATCATAATGTGAATATATATTATAGTATTAGACAGGAAGTACCTAGTGCTAAGACACTCCGTACTTCCGCCGAATTCGAGACATGTCGTGTTGAAGGGCTAAACTCAACCCTTCCTCCGAGTGGGAACCAATCCCACTATCGGTCGCAAAGAGCCTAAGTTATTACTTAGTCCAGCCCTTCCAGAGATTAACTGAAACAAACAGGCAGACAAAAATATTAATAGTTATTATTGGGATCATGTGCCGTTTTTATATACATATGCATTTTGTAAAAAGCGGTTATTTTAATATTACAAATAGACACGCCTATTTTTTTAAAATAAATATGTGAATAAATTCAAATGATTTATACATACAAAGTTTCTATTGTGTTTACCGTCATATACTATTTTAAGATTGCGAGACAAGATGCGATTTTGTTTTGGCTTATTAAATGAAGCAGCTTCATGCTTTATCCCGCATAGCATGGTAGTCAGAGACAACCTAGTGTCAAGACACTCAGTTCACTGCGTTTCGTCCGAAATCAAGACATTGTGCTAAGTGGCAAACTCAACGCCGCGTTTTTGTCTTAACAGAGCGGAGAAATAAAAAATTAAATTTTAAATATAATCATTTATCTAAGCAACTTTATAGAAAAAGGAGGCAAACGAGCAGAAGGGACACCTAATGGTAAGTGTCACCTTCATCCATGGACATCCACAATATTAGAGTTGTAGATGGGTTGCTGGCCTTGGAATGGAAGCGGAAGGAGATGATGGAAAGGATGCATGGGAATAGGGAAAGCTGGCTTACATGACTTCGAACCGGAACACATTGAACACATTATCAGATATTTGGTGGGTCGTTTTTGTCATTATAATGGTCACAAGCCAGTCGGAGAACCAACCTGTTACCACTAAATTATTGGAATACCCGCCTCTTACGGGACGCTACCCAGCAGCGGATGGGAATTATATTCTACCCTGTCCTCCCACACTGGTTACTCTTATTATATCTAATCTACCTATTAAATTTTAAAACTTCTCGCATTCAACTACAACTACAACTACAACAACGAGAGCCCTTGCAACGTAAATAGATAACATGATAAGATAAGCATAATCGTGCATAAAATCTTAAACTGTTTATCTTATCTATAAATACTCTTTATTTTCATGAAATGTTCATGAAAATAAAGAGTATTTATAGATAAGATCATACAGGCCAGCACTACGTAATATCCACACTCAAAGATATTAATTAGTGTTAAACATTTTTAACGGGATTCGAACCTGCGGTTGGTGGAAATATTATAAACTTTTTTTTCAACAGGATCCACGGCAGCACTCCAGCCAGCACGCACGCCGTCGTCGTCGATCACCGGCAATGATCCTGTTCCGTCTTTTAATAGTTTCTAGACAAGGATAGCAAAATGATCCCGAAAGCTCTCCCAGCAAGTCCGAGGTACTTCAATGATGACGATGTGAACCTTTGGTGGTGCAGTCCTTCGCGAAGCATGAAAGTATATTGCCTCAGCACAGCGCACCGCTTGCCTTGCCTTAAGCCTACTTGCACAACCTTAGTGTACAAAAAAAAATTAACTAATGTTAAAAGTTAATTTTTTTAAATAATTGTAACAATTATTTAATTAATGACAATTGACGTCATTTTAACCTTATACTTGGCAGAGAATTTAACCTTTAAAAAATTATAGTTTTACTACTTATCTATGTTAATTAGATTATAAGGATACCAGGAAAATTAAAATAAAAAATCTCTGAATTTCAGTTTTCAGGATATATTGTGTCTTTCAGTGCACACTGCCAAGCTCACAAGAAAAAAAATATAAAGAAGAACGTGGTTTTACATGCCCACTACCATGTTATAACTAAACTAAAAAATAAACAAAAATGCAAAAATAATATATATCTTAAAAAATATTAGCAAGTTTTGAGATCTGTTAGGAATTAGGTCAATAAGTAACGCATGTTACATTATTTTTTTTCAAACAAAGTTAAACTTCTTATCATTATTTATCACAATATTCAGTCTTAAAGCTTTGAGATCAAAGTTTACTTACATATCTATCTATTATGTAACAATATGAAAAACTTAAATACTACTTTGTATGAAAATTTATAAAGCAATTTCGCCCATCAACTATACATAGCCGTGCGTTACACTTTGGACAAAAAAATTTGGTTTGATGTTTCGTACATAGTCTACATCTAGCCTTTTGTCGTAAACGCAGGACGATGTCCCGTTAGGTCGTAACGAGTAGCATTATCAGGTCTCTCCGCTACTGGTTTTTTTATTATTTTCACAGCTTTGTATAGAGCATCAGGTTGTAGATTAGAACTCCTCTAAAAAAAAAACAGTTGCCTAAATAGAGCGACTCGAAACTTTTTAAGTGGCAATTGTTTTTGTTTCCCACTATTCTCGTGACGATACAGCAACCAGGCATTATTGAAGCATATGTCCAAAATCTGTGAAAACAATACTAAATACCAACGATGGCTTTTCAAATAAGTACGGTATAAAGCAACTAACATATCGGCTAGATCAACTCCACCCATGTTACCGTTATAGTGCTTTATTAAATTTGGGCATGTGACCAAAACTTTCTTCTTTTCTTCTTTCTTGTACCGCATTATATTCTGTACAGGGTAAGCGTCCACATACGTACTTGCAGCCACAACAAACTTGTTATGGAACCACTTCACAACAGCTATATTGTGTTCGTTAGACACGACTTGTGCAAAAGCTCCCCTGCCCTTTTTTTTCAACTCTTTATCGGATGGTAATTTTTTTTCTGCCCCACGAAGTCGATTTGTCCTGACTGTACCTAATAGGAGAATATACCGTACTCACTCCTTAGGTGATGCATTAATTCAATTGACGTAAAAAAGTTGTCAAAGTATATAACAGAGCATGGTTTTTGCTTGATAGAATTGGCCAAAGCTATCACAACTTTGGCTCCAAGACCCATTCCTTTTTCTGTTTCTGTAAAAGTATGAAGTCTAAAAGTATCTTCTCCTCCATAAATAAGAAAATCATGCACGAGGCCAGATGGTGAAGCACGAACGAAAAATTTAAAACCCCATTTTTTGGGTTTATTCCGAATATATTGTTTTCGACTTCCGGCTCTAGTGCCATTATAAGGCACCATCATCTCGTCGATGCTGAAACGGTTTCCTTCAGGAATATTTAATGTAAAGTTACGACGAACTTTTTTTACTAGTGGCCTTATTTTATAGTACCTGTCACCTTCATCTTTTAAGTTATCATTAAAATGAATATAACGTCGAATAGACTGAAATTTCTTTAATGTCATGACGTCAGCAATTTTACTGTATTTAAATTCATTTGACCAGTAACCAGTGTATGCCGGCATATCTACAACACCCATTAAAATATTCATAGCTTTAAATCTTTGATATCGTCTTTGGTTATATTAATTGAAGTGCCCTTTTTCTGTACAGAATATAAATTAGAATGATAAACTATAAGTTCTAGTATATCGTCAGTTAAAAATAGCTTAAAGTAATCAAGCGGCGATTTTTCAATACCAATAGAATCGAAAAGCATATTATCTTCTAAATGCGCTGATCCTTGAAACTTCGGTCTTGTCCATTTAGGAGACATTTTGGTAGGTTTTAATACGGTTCTTTTTACGATCACCGGAGTTTTCTTATACCGCCGAAGATGCACAGTAGTAGTAGCAGTAATGGCGGTAGTTGCGGCAGGTGCTGAAGATACGGGACTGTAGATTGAGTCTATAGATGGTGACGGGGGAATATAAGCTGATGGTGAAGGCGGTATAATGTCAGGATCATGTTGAAGAATAGAAGGTGAATATGGAGTAGAATTGGTAGTGCTGTGTCTGAATCTCGGCTTTTCATGGACAGAAGCAACGACGTATATTTCTCGATACTCACAGTCATCATTATTGGAGATCTTTAAATTTTCGACGGATGACGCTATTGATCGGACAGAAGAACTGTCTTCGGAGACATCTTGATGAGGCCTACAGGTCTGGAATTCATCTTCAGAAGATTCACTAGATTCTACATCAGATTTAGCTCCGCATTTAGGCACCAAAGCTAGAATTTTTCGACTATTAAGTCGAATTTATGAATTTATAAATATTGCAAGCTAAAAAATAGGAATTTCAAGGAATATGTATTAAGAATTGCTGTTATGCTTTTTTAAAAAAAACTCTGCCTTAATAATGCTCAAACAAAGGCGTTTATAGACTCAACATTGACAATAAGTAATAGTCTATAGCATTGGCAGTGTGCATTTATATGTACTCGACAAATAGGGTGTTATTCACAGCAAAGCAAGCAGTGTGCATTTAAATATACACAACAAACATTATATGCGCCAGCCAGTGTGTATTTTCATGCCCTCCAAACGTAAAATGTAAATTACTGAATATTCAAAACATTTATCACAAAAATAATATAAACAAACAATTGCGTAAAGCTTAAAAAAATTAAAATTATTACAATTTCGTACTTATAACCTAATTTGATTGAGATAAAATACGATACGTACAGAGCGTTGCGCATGCACCGACCGACGGCTCGCCATTTTGTTTACTACTGACAATATGTGAGCGAGACAGATTCGTTCGTTCGTCAGCCAATTGCAGTCCACTGCTGGACATAGGCCTCCCCAAGTTTGCGCCAAACATCCCGGTCCTCCGCAACCCTCATCCAGCCTGCTCCGGCAACCTTGCGTATGTCGTCAGTCCAGCGGGCCAGAGGGCGTCCTACACTACGTTTGCCAAGACGCGGTCTCCACTCCAGGACTCGTCTGCTCCAACGGCCATCGGTCCTGCGACAGACGTGACCGGCCCATTGCCACTTCAGCTTACTGATTTTGCGAGCTACGTCGGTTACTTTAGTTCTCTCACGGATAACCTCATTCCTGATTTTATCCTTGAGAGAGACCCCGAGCATAGCTCGCTCCATAGCTCGCTGAGCGACTTTAAATCTGTGGACCAGCCCTACTGTCAGTGTCCACGTCTCGGCAGCGTATGTCATTACAGGTAGGACACATTGCTCAAAAACCTTCGTCTTTAGGCTTTGCGGAATTGTTGACTTAAGGACTCGACGGAGCTTGCCAAATGCCGCCCAACCCAACTGAATCCTCCTATCCGCTTCCTTCTCGAAGTTGTGTCGGCCAAGTTGTATTGTCTGGCCTAGGTAGGTGTAGTCCTGTACAACTTCAAGAAGAACACCTTCGACCCGCACTGGTCTCGGCATGACGTTTCTGTTGAACATAACTTTTGTTTTGTCCAAGTTCATACCAAGACCAACACGTCGGGAGGACCCATTTAGGTCGTTCAGCATTTGATTTAGCTCTTCCAGTGTCTCTGCAAAGATGACTATATCGTCGGCAAAACGCAGATGAGAGATATACTCTCCATTGACGTTGACGCCTCGTCCAATCCAATTCAGGGTTTTAAAGACGTCCTCCATCGTGTTGGTGAACAGTTTCGGGGATATCACGTCCTCCTGTCGCACCCCACGATGGAGCCGAATAGGTCTTGTCCGCTGATCTTGGATTTGGACGGTCAGCGGCTGATTATACTCCTCGGTCTTCTGTATAATCTGCCGAACAGTATGTATGTGGTCTATGGTGCTGTAGCCTTTTCGAAACCCGGCTTGCTCCGGAGGTTGGTATTCGTCGAGCTTGATGGCGAGACGATTCGTGACGACTCTTGAAAACAACTTGTAAACGTGGCTCAGGAGTGTAATCGGCCTGTAGTTCTTTAGGAGGGTTTTATCACCCTTCTTGAAGAACAAGACGACCACACCCCTGGACCACGCTTCTGGCGTCATGCCTTGGCGGATGACGGCATTAAAGAGTTCCGCTAAGGCCTTTTGGACCGGTAGTCCACCAGCCTTTAGGAGCTCAGTGGTAATGCCATCATCACCCGGGGCCTTCCCATTCCTGAGCTGTTTAAGAGCCGCACTAATCACTAATCACTAATCACACTAGAGCGAGACAGATAGAGATTTATTTTTCTTACGTAAAGAGACGTTTACGAAGTCACTTGGAGTTATTATTAAAACGATTCCATGTAATATTGTGTTTAAAAAAAAATATCTAAATTTAATGTGTATGAAAGTGCACGTCAAGTCAAATGTCAAGTATAGGGTTAAACTTTTTCCCGAAAATAAATCATTATTTGTTTATATATAGGGATTATTACAACAGTTTATATCACATACAAAATAGCGGAGAAAATGTCAATATTTTTCTTATAAATATTTAATAATCCTATATACGTAGGACTTAATTTACTATTACAATTGTACAATAGAAGAACGTGTATATATATATATATATATATATATATATATATATATATATATATATATATATCAGGGTAGCTACAGAAAAGCTAGTGGCAACATATTCTGAAATGTGCTTACCGTCACGTCAATAATCAACATCGCGCTTTATCTGTCACCAGAATTTAGAATGTGAATAATTTTAATATAATCTTTAACCCAACTCGAACCCTCAACCAATTTTTTATTTTGATTACGTTTGTTACTTTTCATGACATATCTAAATACCTAATAAAGCAATGTTAACATCTCCTAACATGGCCCTAGGATGAGTTTTAAGTTTTAAAATATTTTTAATAAAATATTTTATTATATACTACTCTTCGTAAGTATTGTAAAATTATTAATATTGGTACTGTTTTATAACTCTATCAAGTAATCAAATTATTTTACTTTTAACTTAATTGAATTTTGACTTATTTATCTAAAGTTGTTTATTGTTTTTGATTTTTATATTCTTTCTATTTATACACAGGTTTAATTTAGTTTTTACTTATTTCACAAACAAATTATTAGGATACCATTGTTCTATTCGTACTAATACCATTATTTTGATTATAATATGTTGATTACTGAATAATGATATAATAATATAATAATATATTATATATATTAATAAACGCAGTGGGACAGCGACTGATTGCAAGCACGAACGGTTGTGGGTGCGATTTCCACTCAGGGGAGTGGTTACATTTAAATTATTTTCACTTCCTCGCTCGTCTCGAATTCAGTGGAATGTGAGGTACGGAGTATCTTGACACTAGGTACTTTCTGTCTACCCTGCTTTGCGGGATAAAAGCGTGAAGCTAAAAAAATCGTATTTAATTAACAATGCTATTTAATGATTATCATATACCTAATAAGGCCCTAAACAACAAAATCTTTTTTTTTAAATACATTAAGGGTGTGCACTTGCACACAAAAAAAGATTTAAATTAAAAAAAAGAAAATTAAAAAAAAGATTTTGTTAAACCTACTTAGGTATAATCAAGCGCTGCGCTTTATTGGGTTGTTACGCATATCTTCAAATAAACTCTACGATTATATTTTTTTAGTATTTTAAAAAAAATCACTCTTTTGATGTGAAAATGTTAACGTAGTTAATAATGTTTCGGGCATCCACATTGGATGGTCTATGGCGGATGCCATACTCAAGGTAAAGTGCAATGCGCGGTGAAGTTGTATGTGATCCGGAGTGAAGGAGTTTTGGTAGTGTCGTTGGATATCGTCAACGCTTTTAAATCCATGCCATGGCCCTGCATCAAGGAGGCCCATACCACCATACATTTATACTATCGTGTGCCTTGATATCTTAGTCACATCATTAGGGCTTACCTCTCCGGGAGGTCTGTGACCTTTCCAGGTAGAGCTGGCTGGGGCTCTTGGGAGGTCGTGCGATGTTGCACAGGGTTCAGTGCTGGGTCCAGTCCTGTGAAATATTGGCTATGGTTTACTAAAGAAGATTCGAGTCCCCTGCTATGCCGAGATCTCTGTGCTCACAACCGCGGAGATATCCCAACGTGTCGGATGAATTTAAGGGCTGGACCTTGTGGTTGCCCTTGACAAGTCTGAGGAAATATACTTTCATGGTCCGAGAAGGACTGCACTACCAGAGGCTCACATTCCTCATCGGTTGTGTGACGATTGAAGTTAAAAGTTTTAAGTACCTCGAACTTGTCGGGAGAGGTTTTGGGACTATTTTACTATTCTGGTCTCGAAAATATTAAAGACGGTACAGGATGATCGCCGGTGTGGCGGCGTGCGTGCTGGCTGGAGTCCTATATAATTCTATAATTAAAAAGAATATGATTCCCCTCCGCTGCTGGGTAGCGTCCCGTAAGAGGCGGGTATCTCAATAATTTTGTGGTAGCAGGTTGGTTCCCCGATAGGCTCGTGACCATTATCATGACAAAACGATTCGCCAAATATCTGATAATGTGTTCCGGTTCGAAGTAATGTAAGCCAGCTTTCCCTATTCCCATGCATCCCTTCCATCATCTCTTTTCACTTCCATTCCAAGACTAGCAACGCATCTACAATTCTAATATTGTGGATGTCCATGGGCGAAGGTGACCACTTACCATCAGGTGTCCCTTCTGTCGTTTGCCTCCTTCTTCTATAAAAAAGAGTTACTTAGATAACAGATTATATTTAAAATTAATTTTTATTTCTCTGCTCTGATAAGACAAAGCGCGGCCGTGTATTCGCCATTCAGCACGTAATGTCTCGATTTTGGGCGGAAAGCAGTGAACCGAGTGTCTTGACATTAGGTTGTTTCGGACTACCCTGCTATGCGGGATAAAGCGTGAAACTGCTTCACTTAAACCAAAACACAATTGCGTTCTGGCTGGTAATCTTAAAATATGATTTGACGGGAAACACATTAGAAACTATGTATGTGTAAGTCATTAGAACTGCTTTTATCTACACATTTATAATAAAAAAAGGCATGTCTGCTTGTAATATTAAAATAATCGCGTTTTACTAAATGCATATGTATATAAACACGTTACATAATAAGTTCAATAATAACTATTACTATTTTTATCAGCCTGTGTGTTTGTTTCAGTTGATCTCTGGAGGGCTGGACTAAGTAGTAACTATGGCTTTACGACCGCTATTGGTTCCCAAGGTTGAGTTTCGCCCTTCAACACACAATGTTTCGAAATCGCCGGAAACCGGATTATTTTTTTGAGGTTTTTTGTTACCAACCACGGACTTATGCCGTCCATGAATTTTTACGATCCTATCCTAATTTTTGTCCCTCCAAAATGTCTAGTCCGGCGATTGTGGTCTTCTCGCTCGTTGTAGACCACTGGAGCTCATGTCTTCGGGGTAGCAGCGCGTTGTCCACTTAGTTTGCGCACCGCATCCATGTCTCTTCCACAGATTGCCATTTTTAAGTTGTGTTGTTTTTAAGCCGTATCGGTTAGGGAAGATTCGTTTGCCCAACGTCTGCATCTTTTTCAGTGTTACGGAGTGTCTTAGCACTAGGTACTTCCTGTCTAATACTATAATATATATTCACATTATGATTGATATGACTGTTTACGAATATATTTATTTTTATGTTAAGTTAATAATTGTATCTTTTTATATACTGAGATGAGCATTAATAGTATATTGCTACATGAAACAGTAGAACCATAAGATGCATGAAATATTTTGAAAATAACATTTTGTTTTAAACATTTTTTTTTGAAAACAGGTATAAAATTTTTTGAACGCAGCGGGATTCAAACCCACGCCTCTTGGAAACCGCCCAAGCGCTAAGCAATGCGTTCTGCGTCGAAATTCTTATACGTTGTTAGCATCTCTGTAGAGAGATTTTTACAAATTTCGGCTACCCAAAGATTATTAAGAAACAATCGTTTAAGAGAATCTGCTATTTTTTTAATATTCTACTATTTTTAAAGTGTTATTCCACACTTAGCATTAGAAAACATTTTTGATTTTTTTATAGATTTTTTCAAAAATGTTTTATAATCCTAAGGATGCTTAAAAATAGTAAAATATTAATATTTTTTACTTGCTAGTTTAATAACAATTTTGTTATTTTATATTGAGTTGAAGTTTAAATAATAATAAGCAACCTTAGATCGAACTATGAAACATCCGTACATGTGTTGATAATCGACCGAAACAAGCTATACATGACATTATTTCACCTTGCTTGTTACTAAAACAGATTACATATAAAATTTACCATTCATTTTACAAATAATTTATGTTTTATTCATGTTATTTATTAGTTTAAATATATATTCAGTAAATTAGTTTGTTTATAAAAATAAAATAATTATTTCACATACAGTATGTTCGACTTGTGACAAATACTTTGCTACGATAACGAGATAGGGCGCGCTGTTTCAAGCGATTTATATACATTTTAATTGACAGTTATTGAACAGGATGGGTCTCTTATGTTTATTTTTATAAGAAAAAACATTTAAAACCGAACATTTGAATACTTAATCCGTAGACAAATAAGGTCTCAGTCGATCTATCTGCGATTTATCAGGGTTTAATCATTTCTTTTGAAATAGAATATTTGTTTTATTTAAATTGTTTTTAGATATATTTGGGTAAAAATATTAAATTATTATTTTTTTACGTAGACTTACCCGCCATCTATTACTAGATAGCAGTAGTTTCTCGTACAAGTATTGCTTTTACTCAACAAATGGCGCTTTTAACTAAAATACATACTTATACGTTCGGTGAAATTTAAATACACATAATTGTATATGATGCCAATGATGTTATGGCTCAGCGAAACAAGGTCCGATTGTAAGTACCCTGGTTGGGGATTCAGGGGAATGGTTATAGTTTATTTTTCTCAGCACTTTACAGCTCTGCACGGCGTTAAGTTCCGTCACTTAGCGCAATGTCCGTAATTGTGACGGATACCGGACGTTGTTATATATAACTTCTCTTTACAAAATATTTTCTAAACAGAAACTGTATTACGTGTATTAATTATTAAGTGAGTCTTAAATAAAACTATTTTTAACGGACTAATGGCATGGTATTCGAGAATATATTTCTAAAAACAGTGGTCTCTAAAAATATATTTTCGAATACGCAAATATACGCGAATTATCGGTTTAAAATAGTTTCATTTAAAATATGGAAATATCTTAAAAATTAAAGACCTTGTTATATCATTTCAGTATATCAGTTAAATACTCTTAGTAGATAGAAAAGGCGAAAATCTTAGATTTTATAATTTGAATTTAAATTAAAATGTTTGAATAATACATTTAAATACTTTGGAATACAGTAGGGTATTAAATAAATAAAACAAGAACTTACATAAATAAATATTACTTATTTATTGAAGAATCCAACAGATGATGATAAGAAACTTAATCCAACAGATCATAAATCAGTCTTAACATATAATATCACAAAAATACTGTTAATTATGTAATTAAATAATAATTAATGGTAAATTAGACTTAGATTAATCCACTTCCTCCACTGTGGGTCCATTGGCGTGCGCTCCAGGGTTAGGGTTTGGGTTGGGGTTGCCAGCACCATGGAGTTTGCTCATAAGCGGGGAACAGACACGCTGAATCTCCTTTAACTTGTGCTCATATTCTTCCTTCTCAGCTAAAGTGTTGTTGTCAAGCCAACGCAACGCTTCGTCGCATTCGCTTCTAGCGCTGTTTCTGTCAGCGTCCGACAGCTTACTTCCCGCGTCGTCCAAAGCCTGGCGCACGCTGAAGATGTAGGATTCCAGCTGGTTCCTCGCGTTTACTCGCTGGCGTTGTTTCTCGTCCTCCTCTTTGTAACGCTCAGCTTCAGACAACATGCGGTCAATTTCAGCCTGAGAAAGTCTGCCTTTGTCGTTCTTGATTACTATGTTCTTGCTGCGACCGGTGCTGTTCTCTTTAGCGGATACGTTGAGGATGCCGTTCGCGTCGAGGTCGAAGGTGACATCGATCTTAGGCACTCCTCGCGGCGCTGGCGGTATGCCAGTCAAATCGAATGTACCAAGCAAGTTGTTGTCCTTGGTCATGGCTCGCTCGCCCTCGTAAACTTGAATGGTCACAGCTGGCTGGTTGTCAGAGTAGGTTGTAAAGGTTTGCGATTGCTTGCAGGGGATTTTGCAGTTGCGTTCGATGATCTTTGTCATGACTCCGCCAGCGGTTTCAATACCTAGAGACAGGGGGGCCACGTCGACAAGGAGGACGTCCTGGATTTTTGAGTCGTTTTCGCCACTCAAAATGGCCGCCTGTACAGCTGCTCCGTAAGCCACAGCCTCGTCAGGGTTGATGGAAAGGTTCAGCTTCTTGCCACAGAAGAAGTTCTGTAGCAAGTTCTGGACCTTTGGAATGCGAGTAGAGCCACCCACGAGTACGACGTCATGTATTTGACTCTTGTCCAATTTCGCGTCTTTCAGAGCTTTCTCCACCGGCTCGAGAGTACCACGGAAGAGATCAGAGTTGAGTTCTTCAAAGCGAGCTCGCGATAGTCTCGTGTAAAAATCAATTCCTTCATATAATGCGTCAATTTCGATAGCAGCTTCGGTGCTAGATGATAAAGTGCGTTTGGCACGCTCGGCGGCAGTGCGGAGGCGTCTCAAGGCGCGGGGATTAGTTCTCAAATCTTTTTTATATTTACGCTGGAATTCCTCGGCTAGATGATTTACGAGCCTGTTGTCGAAGTCCTCACCTCCAAGGTGGGTATCTCCAGCGGTAGCCTTGACCTCAAACAGGGAACCTTCGTCGATGGTTAAAATAGATACGTCGAAAGTTCCACCTCCAAGATCGAAGATGAGTACATTTCTTTCACCTTTTAAGTTCTTGTCTAAGCCGTATGCCAAAGCAGCAGCCGTGGGTTCGTTGATGATTCTGAGGACGTTCAATCCTGCTATGGCTCCAGCATCCTTTGTCGCTTGTCGTTGGGAGTCGTTGAAGTAGGCGGGAACTGTAATGACTGCATCACGTACAGATGTGCCGAGATATGCCTCAGCGGTCTCCTTCATCTTTGTCAAGACCATGCTACTGATCTCCTCAGGGGCAAATCGTTTTGTCTCTCCTTTGAACTCGACCTGGATCTTTGGCTTGCTGCAGTCATTGACTACCTTAAAAGGCCAGTGCTTCATGTCCTGTTGGATCTTTTGGTCGTCGAATTTGCGGCCGATCAGCCTCTTCGCGTCGAAAACCGTGTTGCTGGGGTTTAAAGCCACTTGGTTCTTCGCCGCATCGCCGATCAACCGCTCCGTGTCCGTAAAAGCGACATATGACGGTGTAGTGCGATTGCCTTGGTCATTTGCGATGATCTCCACGTTGCCGTGTTGCCAGACACCGACACAGGAGTATGTGGTGCCAAGATCAATTCCAATAGCGGGCATTTTGCTTTATTTCCTTTTGCTTATTTCCTTATAAACACTCGTATAAATAGTACTAGTAGTAAATCGCTTCGGTTCGTACCGAACTCACGTCTTCAATGTATCGTATTTCGAATTATTCTGATTTTCCGCGCAAAGTGGGCCGCTTATATATCCGGCGAATGGGTGATCTCGAACAATCTACACGTTACTAGAACTCGCCAATCAGGTCAAAGCTATCATCGAATTTTCTAGAATGTCATTCCATCGACCAATACAAACGCAGGAGAATGAGATAGCAATATTTTTTATCGCGTTTTAGGGTTGCCAGCATAACAATTTTTCCGCATTAAAGTTTATATTTAAATTATTTACATTCTAAAATCTGGTAATGGATTAAGCGCGACGTTGATTATTGACGTGACGTAAGCACAGGTCAGAATATCTTGCCGCTAGGTTCTCTATAGCTACCCCCTCTATGTGGGATAAAACTTAAACGATGATGGTTTAATTTAAGCTAACTTGGACGCCGTAAATGCGCGTTACTAAAGCATCGTGAATGCCATTTAAGAGAAACGTGTTGTTAATTATATAGATATTAAAATCTATTGAAGACAAATAGACAGATAAAATTAGTAACAAGTAAAAGAACGTGTGTATATGTATATATATATATATATACTTAAAGCTATATGCGGAGTTCGTTTTAAATGAAAAATGATGGATTTATTTAATAAGAAGGAATTCATAGTGTATAATATTCTTTTTTTTATTTTTTGTATACATTTAAGACTAAGGGCTCCTTTGATATTTCTTATGAAGAAACGTCACGTCATGTCTCACGTCATGTAGTGAAACCTTTTCTAAGCTGACCTTTTTGGGCGCTGAGAATTGGATATAGTGTTTTTAGTAGATATGTAGTGTGTAGAGTGTACAGTAACATTAATAGAAAGACCGTGAAAGCGGAAAGACTGACGGACGCTGTTTTGTTATGAAAATGAGGGCGTATGCGGAGTTCCTCATAAAATGAATATATATATAAAAATTTGAACGCAGCGGGATTCGAACCCGCGCCTCTTGTTAGTAACAACTTATTTATGTTGTTAGCAACTCTGTAGAGAAAAAAAAGTTTTATACGTTTTTTCAAGAATGTTTTCTAACCCTAAGTGTGGAATAACACTTTACAAATAGTAAATATTAAAATAAAATAGCAATCTCTTGTTAAACGATTATTTCTTAATGATCTTTAAGTAGTAGAAATTTGTAAAAATCTCTTTACAGAGATGATAACAACATAAATAAGTTGTAACAAAACGTATAAGAATATCGATACAGTCGGTAGTAGAGCGCATGGCTTAGCGGTAAGAGCGCTTGGACGGTATTCAAGAGGCGCGGGTTCGAATCCCTCTGCTTTTAACATTTTTAAAATCACGTCATTATTTTTATATTGATTTTAGAATTTTCTGTTGAATTTTGTTTTTGTTTTGTTGAAGTCAAAATAATGTCAGATATTGCGCGTTGAGTTGTGGAACTTAACGCCGTACTTTTACTTTTACCAAAGTGAAAATAATTTAAATATAATCAGCCCCCCGAGTGGTAATCGAACCCACAACTGATCGCGTTTACAGTCAGACGCTGTCCCACTGCGCTACGACCGGCCTCATAATTAATATTTTTTATTAGAGCAGGGTCAGAGATGGCCTAGTTTAGTTTAGGGTAAACAGGAAGTACTTAGCGTCAAGACACCCCGTACTCCGCTTTCCGCCGAATTCGAGACATTCTGTACTAAGTGGTAGAACTTAACGCCGCACTTTGTTTTACCAGAGCGAAGAAATGAAAATAATAATATCATTCCCTCGAGTTGGAATCGAACCCATAACCGATTGCGTCTACATTTAGATGGACACTGCGTCACGAACAACCTTCATATTTCCTTGACTTTAAGTAAGCTATGAACCCACACCCATATTCCACATGTAACATATAATAAATTAACAATATAAAACACTCCGCTCTACATAGCTATAGTGAAGTGCTAAAATCTTGACTTCGAATCACGATTACTCGTCCTTTGTTCTCATCGGTTATACAAACAATATACTTGTACAAGTGCAACATTATCTACCGTGAGATAAAGTTAATTTTTAAATGACCGTCGCCTTCTATCTACTCAGTACATTATATACTGCAGCTCTGTTTAATATATATATATATATACACACATAAATATAATAAATATATAATAAGATCTTTGATTTACTCGATTTTTAGACGTTTTAAATGTAACTAATCTAAACGGATCATTTGAAAATAGAAAAATTTTTGAAAACCCGTCCTTTCAAACAGTTTACAGTAGTCCGTGGTCACAGGTATACTGACAGCCAGTTGAATACCGCTTCAATCTCCCTGTGACCACGGACTACTGTAAAGTGTTCGACGAAAACCAAAATATATACGATTAATCCGTTTAAAATATTAAATTTCATTTTAAATAATAAGTACATTTTACTTATATACTATGGATCTTTTAGAGCATGTTATCAATGATAATAAAGGAAGGCCAGGTAAAGCACGTGGTCTTCCCGGAGGGAATGTATGATGAGGTTAATGACTGTGGACGAGTTAAAAGAAGTATGCACTTTGGTAAAAAGCGTAAAGCCTAATTAAGTTTTAGATTATAACGATATGAGAAAATTTTTAATTTAAGTCTTGAGCCATTTCTTATTCTATCTATCATTATTTGCTTTGTAATGTCCACGCGTGCCCAGAGGCAACGATAGTACAATATCTTCATAGAATCGTGTTTTGGATGTACCAAGATGGCGAGGATTGGGATGTTCCTTTTAGTGTCTTTATAAACTGGTTTATAATTAATGATATTGAAGATATGTGGATGGGCTTTGGTAAATATCCAATCATATAGGCGGTGGTTATATATATATATATATATATATATATATATATATATATATATATATATATATATATATCTTCCATACTCCGTTCTATATGCACTTGTCAGTGCTGGGTTCCGTTAAGCGACTCGCAATGGTAAGATGTTTTAGGTAATCAAGAACTGCACAACACGAGTAGAGAACTAAGTGTTTTAACACTTGTTTCCGTCAGTCTGCCATATTGTACGTACGAGATTAAAAGGAGGAAAAAATGATTTTTTTGCCAATACTTTCACGTACGATAATAAATTTAGTATTAGAGGCTTAAGATAATTTTTAAAATTTAGTAATTAATCGATAATAAAGCTTGCATTATGTTGGATCTTTATCGTATGCTATACTTGAGTACGTACATGTGTAGGTATATATTTTTATGTACATTTAAAAATATTATAAGTATGGGCAGTTTGAATACCTAACTGAGAAAAAAACAAAACAATGGAATTTTAGCTAGACCGTTTTTTTGTAGTTTCAAACTTTTATCCCGCATAGCAAGGGAAGACAGAAAGTATCTAGTGTCAAGACATCGCTAACCATACATAGCTTGTTAAGTGGTACTTAACGCCGCGCTTTTTATTACCAGAGCCAGAAGAAAAATATTTTATACATAACTATTTCCACGAGGGGGAATCCAATCCCTTTTTAGTCATTTTGTAAGAAATAGGAGTTCATTCAGCATTAATTTAATTTCAGTGAGCAAATCGAGAAGAGTGTCTAAACACTTAGTTCTCTCTGACCGTTATTACTATACAACTGAAATCGTGAAGTTGAACAATAAAAAAAATATTCACAAACAAATCGACGTGCATTTAAATATTTATTATTACATATTATATCTAATCACTTTATCAATATCATTGACATGTTCAGTCTTCACAAGGATACGTCGGAGTAAGAAACTGTTGAACAATGCCCGCCATTTAATTGTTCTATAAAATGGACAAGGGGAAAAGGAGTTACGTGCCTTTATTACGGCAGGTAGGATTACTTTCTTTTAACATATTTATATATATATATATATATATATATATATATATATATATATATTTATTCGTGAATCAGTGAAATTCGATTCCAATTCAGGGGAATAACTATATTTAAATTATATTCATTTCCTCGCTCTGGTAAGACAAAATGCAGCGTTGTTACGTTACGCCATTCAACACGCAATCACGTAACACGCGTCTTGAATTCGGAGGAAACAGAGTACGGAGTGCCTCGACACTAGGTACTTCCTGTTTAATCTGCTATGCGGATTAAAAGCGTGAATCTAAATCAAAAAATATAGAATTTCTATAAGGTAAGTAGTTTTTTTGTAGGTAGTGTTTTTTCGTTGACTTATTTTGTTTGTGTTGATAATATTTTCTCTTCTTTTTCTGCTATGCTCAAACAATATATTATTAGTTGATTAATTATATTTATTTAGTTAAAAAAATTAATTGATATGTACCGAAAAATTCATTTTATAATAAAAATGCATGTAAAATACAATGCAAAATAAGTATTTATAGAGAAATTTGTGTTAAAATAATCCGATTTCCACTGTGTTTCCAACAAAAAGAGGAGATAATCAAAAACCAAAATTCCCCACCCACCGTCATGGCCTCAAGAATAATTCCTCAATAAATAAACTTAAGATATTGATTTTCAATACAAAATTGACTTAAAAATAAAAAAATAAAATTTATAAACGTTTAACGTTTGATGTTTATATATATCGTTGGACCTAATAAATTTAAGTATTTATTTCATAATTATAAAGTAGCTAACTAACTAACTAACTAAATCAGGCTATCTGCCAGTACAGTTTCAGAGATTAGTCGTAATAAACTCATTGATACACATATGTGAATAACAGTGCGGAGTGTGTTGACACTAGGTACTTTTTGTCTATCCTGCTATGCGGGACAAGAAGTGCGAACCTAATAAACACAATTAATTTGACAATCAAAATATATTTATATGCAAATTATTAAATATGGCAATAGATTCGAATTAAAGCGTGTAAATATTGAGTTATAAATTTATTTTTAAATGGCAATACATATTTTTATATTTTTATATTTTATATGTTTATATAAAATATCGTGCTTTCATAAGTTTCAGTCATATTTATGTGTCTGTCGATTAATGTAAGGATATATATATATATATATAATATATATATATATATATATATATATATATATATATATATATATATATATACCACTTTTTGTCGTCGTTTAGTTTAGGAAAGTGCACATGTGTCCGAAACCGATAACGGTACACGATATTTTCGTAGCTTGAAAATCACGTGATTTTTACCAGGATGATCGAAATTATCTGTTTTTTTTTTATTTAATTAAAGGTGATATATTTTTTTCATTAATATCGTCTTAATTTATCTTAAGTTATTAACCCTCAGCGCCTTTATTCATATTGGTTGGCTGGTCTGCATCATGTGGAAACCTAAGTATCTGATAAAACATTAAGAGATATGGAAATTTAGATTTAGCATAGGCTATTCATATATAAAAAAATTAAGATCCAAAATATCTGGTGAAGAACATCTTAGAAAGAGAACGCTTATCCCGCACAGTAGGCCAAACAGGAAATACTTACCTAATGTCAAGATATTCCGTACTCCGCTTTCCACTGAATTCGAGACACCGCGTGTTGAGTGGCGAAACTCAATGTCGCGCTTTGTCTTACCAGAGCGAGAAAATGACAATAATTTAAATATAATCTTGCCTAAAGTGGGAATCAAACCCACTACCGATATCATTTACAGTCAGGCGATGTCCCACTGCACCACTAACTCAACACCGGTCTCAAAGTAGGCAATTCCAGGAATTTTAGTAAAAGTTAAAGTCCACATGAAATAAGTAGTAACACCTAGTGACAAGCAATATAGGTGAATCTAAGTATATATCTATGTATTCTTAGATATGATATAAATAGTAATTAAATCGGCCGATATGAATTAATCGGAAAGCGTTTCTTACGTAAGTTATAAATTATTTATTATTTTTTTTAGTGTTTATTCGTCTAGTCACTATGTTACTTGTTGTTGTGGTTCTGGGTTCGAATTCAAGGCACAAATTGACAAGTCAAGACAATATTTTTAATATTGAGAAGCTCTGTTTAAACTTACAAAACACACAAAAGAATCTTTTTTTTTTAACTATCAGTGCATTTTTGTTCTATATTTATATTACTTGAACGTAGGCTTTTATGACTGATAGACCTCAGTGTCTCTATGTGTCTACAAGCTTTCCACATCTTTTTCGTATCTATTTCGTATCTATAACATACTTCCCGTATATATCTGAGCTTAAAAAAAGCCTAAAAACGTATTATATTTTATCTCGAATGTTTATTAGAAAGTTTATTTTAAGCATCATCTTTTCATTACATCACGTACATTTATCTGTAAAAATTACCACAAGAAAATTTTAAAGGGAAGATATAAAAATTTAAATATAAACAGTTCACCGAGTGGGAATCGAAAGCACAACCGGTCACGTTTACTCTCATGATCCTGTGATCAATTTTCATTTGAGGGAATGATTATATTTAAATTGTTTTCATTAACTCGCTCTGTTACCCAACACGCAAATTCTCGAATTTGACGGAAAAGGGAGAGTCGTGACATTAAGTGCTTCCTGTCTACACTTCTGCGAGATATAAACGTCACGCTAAAAAAAATAAAATTTTAGAACATAGCTTACAATTTCACAAACAAATTGTAGAAGAAAGAAATGTTTTGTCCCTCGATTAACGATTAACTCAACCCAGTGTTATGATGCAAATTGTCATTAAAATCTAATATTTGTTTTAATTCGACTTTAGATATACCGCTTAGTGCTACAGTAGCGAGTTGATATCACGCGTTGCAGGGACGTTGATTAGGAAATTTTTCTTATCGGTTGACAATTTCATAATACGTATAAGGTTAGTAATAAATAATAAAATAAACAGTAAAATTAAGATATATTTTTTTAAACTCGTTTAAATATAAATATAGATTTGAGTTCTAAGTAGCCGATTATAATAATATGCAATTGTAGATAAATAACAATAAGGAAAAAAAGTACAGGTCGTTAGGCCAAAAAATTAGTCCTCTAAAGATTACTATAGTGGAATTTAAGTAAAAATCTTTTTTAAATCGTATAACTGTGTTTTTGAACGCAGCGAGATTCGAACCCGCGTCTTTTGTAATGATGCGTTCTACCAGCTGCGTCGAAATTCGCATGGCTGAGCGGTCAGACCGTTTGGACGGTTTCCAAGAGGCGCGGGTTTGAATCCCGTTGCGTTCAAAATTTTTATACGTTTTTAAAAATGTTTTTTAATCCTAGGTGAGGAATAACACTTTAAAAATAGTAAAAAATCTCCATAGGATTGTACAGGTTTGTACTTTATGTTTAAATATTAATTATTTTCACTATAATCTTTTATTCCGCATAACAGATTCAGCCTATTGTCAAGACACTCCGTTGACTGCTTTCTGTAGGATATCGAGGTAGCGCGTTTTGAGTAACTTAACTTAACGCCGCAATAATTATTATTTAAATATTTTTTAAGTAATATTACCTAAAGAATTATCGTAATTTGTATTGAAAACGTTAAGGCTACATTTTACCAGTTACAATGTTAAAATTGCCTTTATAGGAAATGATGTTCTAAAGAACTGTATATATTGAAGTGAATTTAATCATTTGAAATATAAATATGATGGTATTATTAGTTTAATACATAAAATTATTTCTCGCTAACATTAGCTATCTTAAAACATGATTTTACATCTATTTGGTATCACCTAGTAACCGATAACAAATCGTAAATATATCTAAATTCGATGCAAACAGATCTACGTCATTATATATATATATATATATATATATATATATATATATATATATATATATATATATATATATTTATATATATATGTAGACCGTAATAGGCGTGACTGTAAACGCTGCCAGTTGCAGGTTCGATTCCTGCCCGGAGGAATGATTATTTCATTTTCTTGCCCTGATTAGATGAAGATAATTTATTATTATTTTGATATCTCCGTTCTGGTAAGATATACAACGTCATTGTGTTACGTTACTTAACACACAACGTCAAACCCAAAATGTAGCTTCACGCTTATTCCCCTATTACAATACCGCAGTCAGAAACAACCCAGTGTCAACGCTTCGCTCTCCACGTGGGGAAAGCTTAAGGGGACTTAAAACATTGCAATTCAAGTGACGTAACTCAACGCTGCGCTCTGATAAAAACCAGGGAAATTAAATTCAGACCCCATTCCACTGCGCCACGAAGGCCTCGATATTGCGTTCTTAATTTGCATGTTTCCAGTTGCAACCAAACAAAAAGCCTTATATTGTCAATTTGAATTACGATCAACATGGCGAGATTAGATACCGGTTGAACACGTCCCAAGATTTTATCACGGATTTATGAAATGAATCGTACCATATCAATCAAAATTGATAATTTACTCTAATTACAATATTATATATAAAAGTAATATTTTCTGTGTTATCATTTTCTCGATATTTGACATATAATGCGGAAATAAGTGTTTTACGCAGAATTTTAACATTATATTTAAGTAATTAAAAAAATAGTTTTGTTTTTTTTCGATGAACAGAGTGTTTTGACACTGGTTTTTAAAAAAAGAACAGCTTGACGTTTTATTCCGCCATAACAAAGAAGTCAGTGAGTTGCAGTTCAATATTTCTGGATTAGTGTTGTTCTTGTAAAAAATCGGATAAGTTTTTTGTTAAAATTATTTTAATTATTTGGTTGGGGACCAACATTTTTCCTATATATAATGATAATATCCATATGAGGCCGGTCGCAGGTCAGTGCGATAGAAACTGACTGTAAACGTGATAGGTCGTGGGTTCGATTCCCACACGATGGCGATATATATCTACGTGTAAAATACGCGTTGCTTTAGCAACGTGTTTGTTCGAAACAAAAGTATATATATTTGTATATTATTTTTCTTTGCTTGATATATTTCACATGATGGTATTCATAAATATTTTAATGCATTTTTATAAAATACAATAGCGCACTTGACTTATCCAGCTTCACTTTTTATCCCGTATATAATAGGGTCATAAACCTAGTGCCTAGGAGAGAATCTAGTGTCAAGACACTTACACGCAAGCTGCATTGGTGTCTCCAATATTAGCGTGTATTTAATTTTACATGTACCACTAACTTCATAATTTATTAGATAGATTGCATACATTGTTGCAACATATACTCATGTGTGTGTTTAATTTAATATTTAATATTGATTTAATTTCTATTATACATGATAACGTATCATAAATGCAATTTTGTATGCAATATATATTTACTAAATAACTATAACTATATAAGCTGCGCGTTTTAGAAGTGTTTTGGAATGTTCATATATGTACAAGTAAATATACTTTCCTCAGTGTAATTAAACTAAAAATGGCGTTGGGCTTCCCCAACTTGTACAACTAAAAAGAATGCTGCCAATCAAAATAATTGAATGGCAAAAGGTAGAAAGAAATAAAGTTTTCAATATCAGAATTTCTTTATATCGTAGAAATTCAGGTCACTGAGTCTAAGAACTCCTTCAACTTGGACTAAAAGCCTTAATCGTCTTGTGCTCGCTAAGACCATACTAATACGTTAAATTAAAAAAAAATGTACGTCCAATAATTTGTTTACTCGAATAACTGAAGCTTACTGCGGTAGTGGCGCAGTGGGACAGCGTCTGACTGTAAATACGATCGATTGTGGGTTAGCTCACAGTCGGGGAATGATTATGTTTAAATTATTTCCATTCCTTCGCTCTGGTAAGACAAAGCGCGGCGTTGGGTTGCACCACTATAGTACCAAGTGCCAAGACACTTCGGTTTACAACGTATTAAAGACATTGCGTGTTGAGTAGTGGAACTCAACGCCGCACTTTGTCTTCGTCTTACCAGAGTGAGGAAGTGAAAATAATTTAAATATAATCACTTCCCCGAATCGGTATCGAACCCACAACCGATCGTGTTACAGACGCTGTTCTATTGCGCCACGACCGGCCCCTATATATCTTTATTGTTTACATTATATATTCTTATTTACTTATTTGTATATTGTTTTTTTTTGTTTTGTGTGCAATAAAGTTAATTCTTTTATTCTATTTTTTCGTTAATATTTTCCAGTGTCTACTAACAGCGAGTGTTGCGTTGAACATAACCGCGCACGGCTGCGTTATAGGGTTTTCAGCAATACTCATACCAGCGTTGCGACGTCCAGAATCTCATATCCAGGTCACAACCAGTGAGGAATCATGGATTGGTTAGTGTTTTTAATCTATTTTTTTTGTTCAATTTCAAAGGAAGGTTCATAGCAGAGTAGTTAAAGAAAACCTGTTATCAAGATACTGCACTTTGTATCTGAAATCAAGACATGGAGTGTTGATTGGTGAGTCTCAACGCCGCGTTTTGTCTTATCACAATGGGGAAATGTAATAATTTAAATATAACCTCACGTCGGAATCGATCACATAACCAATTGCGTTTACACTTAGATGGTTTTTAAATATAGTTTTCCGCATATAGGTTATAAATCTATTACTAACACGTAGTATCAAAAGAATCTGCCATAGTGATTAATATTTTTTAGGTTATATTTTTCAAAACCTACGTGTTATTTGATTTAATACCGCTGAAGAATGTTTCATGGCAAACGCGTATTTTTGTATTGCCCAGATTTTCGGTACTTCAAAAATTGTCTAAACACCTTTATTCCTATCCTTTTACAAAAAAGTTAAATTAAATTTAAAATTAAATAATATATATATATATATATATATATATATATATATATATATATATATATATATATATATATATATATATATAAATATAAAAATAATATATAAAAGTTAAATTTAAAGTTAAATAATATATAAATATAGAATAATAATATAAATTTGCCATAAAAATATTAATAATATAATAAGACTAGTCTAGTCTTATTATATTATTAATATTTTTATGGCAAATTTCACAAACCTCTAAATATTTTTTTAAAAATATAATTCAATGAAGGATTTGAACTTTTGTTGGTCATGTGCAATCAGCCAAATCTCAATTGTGCCTAAAATATCTTTTAAATGCCTCTAGTTTTATCTATGTATATTGTTTATATATGTATTTTGATTGCAACATTTTATGCAAGAAAAAAAATAGAGATGTTTATTATATAAAATATTTCAAATATTTCAGCTTCTATTATTGGATTCGCGTTGATCGTGGGGAACTTCATCATCACTCCTCTGATGGACACTATTGGAAGAAAGAAGTCCCATTTACTAACAATATTACCGGTGTTCATAGGATGGTATATGCTCTTACTCGTAAACGACGTCGGAGCACTCATAGCCGCAAGATTCCTGCAAGGGATATCGATGGGAATGTTGGGACCCTTAGGCTCAATTATTATTGGTGAAATGACAGATCCCAAAAATCGTGGTGCTTTCTTGACCAGTGTATCTTTGTCTTTAACCATGGGAGTGATGACCACACATGCCTTGGGCACATACTTTAGCTGGCAACAAAACTCTCTAATATGCTCCTTCATTACGTTCACAAGTCTTGTACTTATTATATATTGCAACCCTGAGTCACCTTCGTGGTTGATATCCAAAGGCAGATATCAAGAAGGGGAGGAAATATTTTTCTGGCTTCGTGGAAGAGGTCCAGAGCAAGAGGCGGAATTAGAGAACATGATTGTAGCTCAGAAAATGCTAAGAAAGTCTAGCATGACTGATCAGAAAATACCGTTAGGGTTGAAGATAAAACGATTTTTCAAATATTTAGGCAGCACTAGCAAAAAGCCTGAGTTTTACAAACCGATTATTATAATGTTCATATTGTACACGATGTTCCAGTTTGCAGGTATCAATGTGATAAGTTCGTACGCGATGGATATTATTCATAAGGTAGTTGGGCCGGACGCTAACGCCAAGTTCATTATGGTAATGCTGGACGTGGAAAGAGTTATATGTAACATTATCGCGGTTTTCCTCATGAAGTCACTAAAACGACGAACATTGTTGTTTAGTAGCGGAGCCGTCTGCGTTTTATCCTATATCGGTAAAGGCCTGTATGTTTACGGTAGGCAAAATAACATGTTGCCTTTTGACAACCCATGGATACCCACCGTGTTGATCTCCATATATATGGCCTCTCTGACTGTGGGCATATCGTCGATACCATTCGCCATTTCAGGGGAAATTTTCCCATTAGAATACAGAGGGTTAGGTGGTGGACTGAGCATTTTAGCGTTATCAATGAACTTCTTCGTGGCAGTCAAATGCTTTCCTGTACTTTCAAACGCCGTTGGTCTTCCATTGACGTATTTTATGTACGCTGGCGCCGTGATACTATGTTTATCGATATTATATTTCATGATGCCAGAAACAAAAGATAGAACTCTACAAGAAATTGAAGACAGTTTCCGTGGAGTAGCGCCAGGAGATCGAAAGTTTACGGAACCTTTGAATGGCAGTGTTAATGAAATGCGTAGATGTAGCTCGCATATATTGTACTGAAAGATTTTTGTGATAAAGGACATTAAAATGTACTAGCAAATAATAATTTATACCGTCTAGTTTTTATATAGTTTTTTATATATGATATAAATAAAAAAAAACTTTGTTTTATGTAAAGTTTTATTGAAGCTTACAGTTCCATATAGGAAATTCATTCGGGATCACATCGTAATTTTAAATGCTTATATTAAACGTCATATAGTCTCCTAATTACGGGGCCAGCTCTATAAAGCTGGAAGGCGTTTCCTATTTATTTGTTCTGTTCCATCATCCCTCCTCCACTTTCTGTAACTCTATCATTTTATCCTTTTCAGAATCTTTAGTGTGATTGTCTTCATCTTTAATACCTTTAAAATGACATTCAATTTCATACAAAGTCTTGCCCTTAGTCTCTGGCAGTAGGAAGAATAAAAAGACGCCACAGATACATATGCATAGCCCGTAAACGCAAAAAGTTCCTTTCACACCAATTTGTCTAAACGAAGTTGGCGCAGTTTTCACTACTACAAAGAACATTATTGACAGAAACATACCAGAAATCCCACTTCCCAGGGATCTATATGCCAATGGAAATATCTCACCAGCGATTGCCCACGGTATAGGCAGAATACCTAGTGTTTTGCCAAAAATATACAATAACGTAGGTATCACAGGAATCCATTTATATTCATCAGGAATATAACCGAAGTCTCTTAAATACAAAAGGAACGAAGTCAAGAACAAGGACACTACGCTGATGTAGATGCCTGAAAATAGGACAGTTCGCCTCTTAAATTTATTTACCACAATACAGGCTAATACTGCTGATGCGAATCTCACGAAGTCTACCATTAGCATGCTGGTGTACGACTCTATACCTTTCCCTGTCACTTCCTCCATCATGGGGACGGTGTATGAAGGAACGACCGTCATACCCGAAATTTGAAAAAGCACAAACATAAACATCATAATCACTGTGGGCTTATAAAATTCCGGTTTCATAGCTATATCGATATACGTTTTAAGTTTAGTTTCTTTAGTGACAACCGTCTTCCTCTTTTGACTGTTGAGAAGAATTTCCAGTTCCCGTTCAGATTCTTCGTTGTAGCCTCTCAGCCAACGAAAGGAGCGTCTACACTCATTAAATTTACCAATAGACGCCAGATAAGGTGGGGTCTCCGGGATCAAAGAGATCAAAATCAAGGACACTACGTAAAAACTCCCACAGGCCAGACCAGCTGGTCTCCAATATAACAAAGTGCCGAAGATATGAGCGACCAACATGCCTGTTGCGAATGAAAATGCAATAGTTGCAAGGAAGGCCCCGCGATATTTAGGGGCGGAGTACTCAGCGATAGACACTGGCGCAGCCGCCGCTTGTAGGCCCATAGCGAAACCCTGCAATAATAATAATAAATATGTTAAATTTATAAATCAGCCAAATCAATTTCCATTGGGAGGAATAACCATAAAAATTAGAAGATTTAAATATATTCTTTTTAATTCCATACTCTGTTTAAACAAAAGCATTTCGGTACTCAACACGCAACGTCTGGATTTCTAGTGGAAATCAGTCTACGGAGTTTCTAGACACTAGGTGAGTAGGTTCGATCCTCACTCGGGGGAGTGATTAAAATTAAATTATTTTCACTTTCTCGCTCTGGTAAAGACAAGCACACAATGTCTCGAAAGCGAAGTACGGAGTGCCTTGACATTAGGTACCTTCTGTCTACCCTGCTATGCGGGACAAAAGCGTGAAGCTAAAAAAAACGACGAAAACAATAATAGAGTTTATTTTCTTTATATGAATACTCTTGTACCTTTGTACCCTAAATTTTAACCCTTTCTAAGTACCCTTATAAAAGCATGAGGCCAAAATATATTTTGATTTGACGGAGACAAAATGAACGGATGTAAGTATTTTCTAAAGCAAAACCACAACTCTGTAGACGGACATTATTGATTCAAGTGTCACACGGTTCTAACAATCGTTTATTTTTTTATTAATTATTATATAGAGTTTTTAGAACATGTAAATAATAAATCAGACACAAGTTGTATGAGTTTGAATATTTTAGTAACCAATATTTTAATTCGAAAATTGTAATAATGTTACATTCCGGTGGTGGCGCAGTGGGACAGCGTCGGACTGTAAACGCGACTGGTTGTGAGTTCAACTCCCACTCGTTGGTATGATTAAATTTAAATCATTTCCATTTCCTCGCTCTGGTGAGCCATGCGGCGTGGAAGTTAGCCACTATGCGCAATGTCTTAAAAGCGGAAATCGGAGTACGGAGTGTCTTGACACTAGGTACTCACTGTCTATTCTGCTACGCAGGATAGAAGCGTGGAACTAAAAAAAATATGTTACATTACAAATTTCTATTAGAAATAACTAAGTTTTAAATTTGAAAATTTTGAATTAAAAACAAGAAGGACGCTGTGCTTTGCTACCCAACACGTATTGTCATCGAATTCAAATAGACTAACAGTAGGCTCTATTTGACTACCCTGTTATACCCCTATAGCAAAGTACATAGGTAGCATATCAAAGTAACTTTCAAGCTTTATCTCCATAAAGCGTAAAGTCATAAATTTTTTTTTTTAGTTTCACGCTTTATCCCTGGCTAAATAAATAAATAAATAAAGTCATAAATAATAAATAATTTGTAAACCCTGCTCGTATTATAACATAAATAACAACAGAGCATCTCCTTGCTTCATCCAGTAGCAGTAGTACTGCTGACATAATAGTACGGAAATGTTAAATAAGGTTAGTTTCATAGATTACCGTAATTCAAGTTTATAAAGTATCGTATACACATTTTTTTAACTTCACGCTTTTATTCCGCATAGCAGGATAGACGGCAAGTATGTTGGGTTAAGACACTCCGTATTCCGCTTCGAGAACTACATACAACCGATTGCGTTTAGAGCTAGACGCTGTCTCACTGCACGACCGGCCTCAATTATTTATCAATTAATTACTAACATTATACATACCAATCATCTTATACAACAACCTAGAATTAATTCTATTTAGTATTACTTCACTCTATATAATCACTCTAAATAGAATTATTAGTAAATGCTAGAAAAGAATAGTTTCATATATACACAATTGTTTTTCAATTATTTACCAATATTATATATACCTGCAAAGATCTGCTAACAAGCAAAGTGTTGGGATCCTTAGCAGCGACCAACAGAGCCCACCCGCCCACAGCTGGGAGCGTACTCAGTTGATTCGTCATACGCCGCCCCAGCTTTTGCAGGCAAAACGGCGCTACCAGGATACCGGATATTAAAGCCAAGCCTAGGATTGAAGCTGAAATCAAAAAAAATATTTTTTTATAACAAAAATATGTATTGTTATGTAAAATTGATAATATTTTATTTGAGACCGGTCGCGGTGCAGTCGGACTGCGTCTGACTGTAAACGCGATCGGTTGTGGATTCGATTCCCACTCCAGGGAATGATTATAATTTAAAAACGTTTCCATTGCCTCACTCTGGTAAAAAACGGCGCTGACTTTCGCCAATCAACACGTTATGTTACGAATTCGGCAAAAAGCGAAGTGTTTAGACACTAGGTACTTTCTGTCTGTGAAGCTAAAAAAAGGATAGCATTGTAAATAGTAAAGTACATTTTCTATATTTTTTTTTAAATAGCTTTAAATTTTAGAGTCAAACTTGAGTGTAAACGGGTTCAGTTCCCCGGCAGGTGAATAGTCATACTTAATTTCTTTTCTTTCCTCCGCTCTGGTAAGACTAACCGTCGGGTTTCGCATGCAGAGACGGCAACACTCTTAAAATAATAAGAAATTGTATACTTCTGTTAGAAATCCATAGTAACAGTAAGACCGCGTTTCAGTATAACCGCGACTGGTTGTGGGTTCGATTCAGCCTCGGTTGGATCATATTTGAATTATAAAACGTTTCCAATAGATAAAGCGCGGTGTTGAGATCCGCCACTGCATAACGGAGTGTCCTGTTTACTAGTTTATCTATGACAACAATGGCATGCGGAAAATTATATCGCTGTGAGAATTATAATAATAATTTCCGTGCAATTTACTTCGATTGTTCCATTCAATTTCAGTTACCATATAAACGTATGTTTCCATGATTATATGCGGTTAGATTATACATAGTTTGTGAGATTTTAATGCGAATATTTTTCAACTAAGCGCATTTTTTAACAGGGTAGAAGTATCCAGTGTCAAGACACTCAATATTCTGCTTACCGTTAATTCCGAAACATTGCGAGTTAAGTGGCGGGATTCAACGCCGCGGTCTGTCTAACCAGAGCAAGGAAGTGAAAATAATTTAAATACAATTATTCTCCTGAAAGGGTGTTGTACCCACTACCAATTGTGTTTAAGGCAAAAGATACGACTAGTCTCATAAGAGCATTTGTTGATTCCTTTATTGAAATACTAGAAGCAAGTATTTTATAATACTAGATAATATAATCGAGAGAAAGCTAAATACTTTTTAGCCCATTTTTTAAAATAAATATGTTTTTAAATTAAATATCTTATTATTATGTATTGTTTTTGTTAAGAAAACAATATAACCCAGTTCAATAAATTATATTGTTCAAACGATAAAGGAAAACCATACACGGTTATGGTTTTTAAAAAGCATACCGGAAAACGCTTATATATACTTATCAAGTTGTCACAGATAAAATATGAATGAATTTGACATTTAGTTGAAGTAAAATAAAGTAATATAAAAAATTTTATATAATACAATAGGCGACTTTATCGCTAAACTAGTGATCTCTTCTAGGTAACCTTTGGGTTCAGGAAATAGATATCTATATATATTGATACACAAATATATATATATATATATATATATATATATATATATATATATATATATACATTCTGGTAAATAGAAAAGAAGAAAAATGTGATATATTTATATTACTTTAACTGCAATGATAAAAAATGTCAGTAAAGAAAGTATGCTCTAATAGATCTAAAAATATGAAAATCGAAAACGATTCGATTGCATATATTTGTAAATGTAATAGACAAGAAGAAAAAAATTTCGACCACATTATAAGAAAATTATGCGAACGGAGGAGTATGTAATTTGACATAAATAAAATAAATTAATAAAATAAATTACATATAATGTGCAAAAAACTGGAAGTGGATAGTACTGTGGAAAGCCAATATCTTCTATTATAAACTAAAGGTCAACACGCAACGTCTCGAATTCGGAGGAAAGTGGAGCGCGGAGTGTCTTGACACATGAATAATCCTGCGGGATAAAAACGTGAAGCTAAACAAAAAAAATAGGAGCTGGAAATACGTTAAATTAATCAAATTAGTATTTAAACACACTACTACATGTTCGACATACACTTTTTTTATAAAGTGACATAAACGTTGCTAGGCAACGCGTGTTTACGCGTCATCGAGGCATCTAGTTATATTTAATAGGAATTTTAGTTATATATTTCTTACCGATCATTCTTCATGTATGTTTGTTTCATATAACGTGAGATTAGCTGAGAAGTTTTTGCTTGAATGGCACGCTCGAAAAGCATTACTAAAGAACTGATGAACTAATGAGACATTTGTTTATAAAATATTCAATTTTTATGAGAAAATATCCGAAAAGCATTAACTTAATTTTAATTAAGATTTTTAATATATTTAAAAAAACAGACAGAATAAGAAAGTAATTAAATAAGGCTATTGGAATAGTTAGTTTAATTCTTATATGGGAGTAGAAAATCTAAATTATTTCTATTACCAAGATTTCGCAAAACAATGTGCGGTGTTAAACTTAGCCATACCATACATCTATATATATATATATATATATATATATATATATATATATATATATATATATAATAGAAATATTATTTATATACTTTACATATGTATATACTTCAATGGCACTAATTTCATAACCTTGCATAATTTTTTACTTGAAATTGAACATACTGTAAGAATCAACGTTTTCCTAGAACCTACTAAGTATAGAGCGTTTAAGATCATATTATAACTATATAAAGCTGTTTTAAACCTCAATCCACTAAATTACACATTATTATGCAAATTAAGTCGCCATAATGACACCGGAAAATAATATGAGTTTTTATATTAATTTTAATTGTCATTTTTTTTAGCATCACGCTATTATCCCGTATAGCAAGGTAGATATGAAGTACTTAGTGTCAAGACACTCCGTATTTAATTCGACACATTGCATGCTGAGTGGCAGGGCTCAACGTGCATCGTTTTACCAGAGAAAGGATATGAAAATAATTTAATTATAATCACTCCTCCGAGTCGGGATCGAACCCAGAACCGATGGCATTTACAGTCAGACTCTGTCCCACTGCGCCACGACCGGCCTCTCTAACTAAGACTAGGTGTCATTTGTGTAGATAAAGATATCGTTTTTAGCACTTATTTACAAGCTTTGGTTCCACGTGTTAGTTAGTATGTACAAAATGTTAAAATATTAATTTCACTTCCCAATGTTCGATTGAGTTGAAATTTGGAATAAATGTTTCTTTTATATATATATATATATATAAAATCCGGAAAATAATTTATTTACTAACGCTTTTTATCAGGGTAGACAGGAAGTACATAGTGTCAAGACATTCCATACTCCGCTGGTCATTGTGTGAACTGAAATCGTCTCATTGCGTCTTTAGTGACAGCACTCGCCACGCTATGTTTTACCATAGCGAGGAAATAGAAATAATTTAAATATATTCATTGCTCCGACTGAGAATCGAACTCCCGACCCTTTTAGAGTTAACCAAAAAATATGAATTTTGGATTGAGCCTCTATAATTCCCATGTACCTTTCGCATTGGTTGTTTTATGACAAAAACATAAATATTTAGATCTTTGACGATATGGCTATCCCATATGAGAGAATCTTTTTATTAGATTGGTTAAAAGGGAAATAAATTTTTAAAGCAGTCTAGTGGCATACACTACTCTCTCCACCCTCGAACTGTGTTTAACATATTGTGTTTTTCATAGTGTAACTCAACTCTGCAATTTTTCTTACCAGGCGGAGAAATGTAATTAACCACACAAATATCGCGTTTATAGTTAGCTGTTGCTCTGGTAAGAAAAGAGCACACACATGGAAGATTGGAAATCCCTTAGTTCAGCTAGTGGCAGTCGAGGAGGATCTTCGTGAGATTTTTGAGGGTATACCGACAACTTAAAAAGTCTCCAACCTGGCAGGTCTCCGTAACGGTAAGCAAGCAGTCTTAAGAAATGGGCTTAATATAGTTCTAAGTAACCATTTACTCATTTATATTTAAATAAGAAGGCTGTAGGTTTATATTAAAAAATCTCTAGAGTTTCTCTTTCTTTAAGTATAAATTCAAAATAATAATTACCAAACCAAGATTCGTGTTCAGCAGTGAGGCGCACGGCGGTGTCGGGCTGTCTCAACTGTTGCAGGAGCACCCCTGGATACGCGATGTTCGCGCCAGTACCAATCATGTACATAACTATACCACTGACAGCTAACAACTGGGAAAAATCAAACGAATAATTAATTTAATCAAATAAAAATTTTTCAGTCAAAGGCCGGTCGAGGCGCAGTGTGACAGCGTCTGACTGTAAACACGATTGGTTGTGGGTTCGATCCCCACTCGAGGGAGTGATTATATTTAAATTATTTTCATTTCCTCACTCTGGTAAGACAAATCGAATTCGATCTCCGTTTGAAGTCACACGTAAATTGTTTTAATTCTTCGATATAAAATCCTGAGTCCATCGTGGCACTGCGGGAGGACGTCCCACTATACATGATTCAATTTTATTAATTATTTTACTTGTTTTTAAAGTGTTATCTACAGTAAAGATTGGAAAATATTTTGTTAATACTAAATTTAAAATTTGAATGCAGCGGGATTCAAACCCCGCCCTATGAATACCGTTCAAGCGCTCTGATTGCTAAGCCATGCGTTCTATATCTGGCTGTGTCAAAATTTCGCCCCGTTGCTTTCAAATTATTATATATTTTTTAAAAAATGTATTCAAATACTTAGTGTGGATAGAACTTTTAAAACAAGTTAAATATCTCTCTCTCTCTCTCAGTCCCAATATATTTTTTTGTATATATTTCTAAAGATACATTGTTTTTCTTTATACTCTAATAACTAACATTATAATCTTATATTAAAAGTTTTACTCTACCTGTCTCACAAACGGTGAAAATCGTTGAATCTTGAAATCCGGCTCTTCCATTGTGATATCAAGTTTCTTTTCGCCCATTCTGGATTTATTGTGTATATTTCTTTTATATTCTTTCTGGGCGCGTTCAATTCATTTCCGGTTTTCGTGAAAATCTGAAACAGATATATTTCTTTTCATTATTTGTATATTTTCATATTATCTTTATATTAAATAAAGGGATCTTTTAATAAAAAAAATAAATCAAAATTAAATTTGATAAAAAAAATTATAATATCAAAGAATAGTTTAAATAAAATAATAATTATGGAGAATATTGATGAAGATAATCTTTTTCTTTGAAGTTTTTAAAGAAAAATCTTATTTTTGATTTACAAGACCAAAGTTTTTTTTAAACTATAAAAACAAATGATAAATATAAGTTTAATTTTTATTATATTTTTTATTGGAAATATAACTTTGTTTCAAAACAAAAATATTTATTAATTCCACTTGGATAACCCCCACTGCCTGTTTGTGAACAATATTTGTGGTGGGTTCGATACCCGTTCGAAAAAATAATTGTATTTTAACTATTACCACTTTACGGCGGCGTTATGTTCCACCATTCAACACGATGTCCTCTTTTTTTTTTCAGAATAATAAGAAGATAATATTAAGATTTTCTACACTTAAATTAAATAAATGCGTACTTGCAAATTTATTTACATTAATTTGCATATTTATTTCATAAAATTTGTAAACTAACGAAAGTAATCAAATAAAAAAAATAGAACAAATATGTAGAACAAGTTAATTTTTGAGGTCGATTTTGAAGTATATCTTCAAGGTGTTTGAATTTTAATATGAAATGTTCATTGAAATGTAATTTATGTGATATGTCTATTAAAAATCAAGAATATTTGTTGGGTATAAGTAATAATTATGCAGTGAACTTGACATCACATTATATGTTTTCGTTTTTTTTTGTAATATACATATATAGCAAATTTATATTTTTTCCAGCAAATCAGGAAAATGAACGAGAATTTAGTGTTGAGATAAACCGCCGACCTCTTTAGTTCAAATTCGAGATATACGGGCCCTAGATATTTCTTTCGTCTCGTCCACAATAATTAACATTTATTTAGATAGTACTTGATTGGTGGAACTCAACGCTGCACTTTGCCTTATTATTATTAAATCACTACGTTTTATTTTATTATTATTATTGACAGATATAAACCGTGCTGACAATTATGGGAAGAAATGCAACATTCAACTGTACGTACGCACTATAGAGATAAAAACCGTCGTGGTGTATTTGTTCTTATGTGAAACTCAATGGTTCTAGGTTGAAATCGATTATAATTTTGTATGAGCGAAAGGTGAAAAACGTAATAATTCGTAATTGGATTCCATGTAGCATGCAAATGAAAAGTAAAAATTAAATATTGAAGCTATCGTGGCACAGTAAGACATTGTTACTGTAATCGTGATTTATAGTGAATTCAATTCCCAGTAAGAAAATATTATTTTAAATTTCACATTCCAATAGGATCAAGTGCAGTGTTGGGTTTCGCAACTCAGCGCGCTGCTACGATTCTGTACGGAATGGTGAGAATGGAATGTCCTGTTGCCTTCTCCCTAACTACCCTGCTACGAAGAAAAAGATAGGGCTTACTTTCGACTAGTTTTTTTTAAATACTTATTATTTAGAAAATGTCAAATCTAGAATCAGGCAAATTTAGACGAAATTATATATCAATCAATCAAAATGAGCAAATGAGCTTGCAAATATATTCAATATATATTTATAAATACATATTGTCATTAATGCAAGTATGACCCAAATAAACAATGAATCCCCAACCCCTGGGTTAACGGGCATATAACCCAGAAACAATACTAACGCAGTGGCACAGTGGTTGGCTGAACCCTGCAAATTTAGGTTCGAATTTCATTATAGTATAATATTCATATTGACTTCGAAGAAGAAGCAGGAGAAGTAGGATAAGGGCATCTGCAATTAATATAGTTAATATTTTTTATACAGGTTTGTTTAGTTGAGGCAGGTCATGGCGCAGTGGGACAGCGTGTGCCTGTAAACGCAATCGGCGTTGGGTTCGATTTCCTTCCGGGGAGTGATTATATACAAATTATTTTCACTTTCACGCTCTAATAAGACAAAGCGCTGCGTTGAGTTCCGCCACTCAACACTCAATGTCTTCAACTTCGCCGAAAGTGAAGTACGAAGTCTCTACACTAGATGCTTTCTGTCTACCCTGCTATGCGGGATGAAAGCGTGAAGCTGCAATAGTTTAGGAGATGTGTTGAAACAAACATTATAAACTTTTCGACTTATTTCTACAAGGACGAAACGTGCCTTTCATTATTTAGTAGTCAATTTTAAGACATGCTAAGATATTGAACAAATGTTTGTATAAATTTACGTGTTGGTATAACACTTGTGGTTCCTAATACATCCTTTCACTTTGCCATGTTCATACAAAATACTACCTGTACGTAAGATATAATAAGGTTAAGAGGTAATAAGATTTTTGATTTTTGCAATTTTTGCTCATTTTAAATGATATTTTTTTAAGGGAAATATAATATGTGTTAGCTTCATAATTATACCCCACAACAGGGTAGACAGGAAGTACCTAGTGACAAACCCTCCGCACTCCACATTCCGCCAAATTCGAAACATAGCGCGTTGAGTGGCGGCACTCAACGCAGTGCTTTCCCTTACTGAAGAAATGAAAATAATCCAATTATAATCATTTCCCCAAGACAATCAAATTGAGGAATCGAACCCACAACTGGTTGCGTTCACAGTCAGACGCGGTCCCACTGTGCCACGATTTTTCTTGTAGAAAAAGGAGGCAAACGAGCAAAAATACAAAAACTTTACGTTGTTAAAATATTAGAATAGAAGAGTCTAGAAGTTAATTCTGTTTCTCGCATAGCAATGCCAGAAACATCTAGTGTCAAGACACTCCGTTCTCCCTTTGATATATACACTAGAAACAATTATATAGCGCGTACAGATCGCATATAAACCATACGTAAAACAGAGATACAAAAAGTTGTTAGACTCGTTTTATATGAATCAGTCGTTGAACTTAAATTACATTAAAATAATAACAATTCTAGGTGCTTCTTTATATTACACATTTTTATACCCCATTAAGTTGAGGATCGTCCAGTCTATATACGAAGTAACAGGTTCAATTCTTAGTCGGAGGTTAATTCAAACATATATTAGGTCTGCCTTCATAGTATGAATTAAGCTAGATGAATGTTATACAGGCTACGCTTGTATTATATTTTCTTTTAAATTAAAATTAAAAAAATAGTTTATTATCGCTTTTCACTTTAAAAATCCCAAATTTCAAATTAATTATGGAATAAAAACGTTATAAAATAATTAAAACATTATAAAATAAAAAAAAGAAGCCGGCCATAGCCCAGTGACCAGTGTATGCACGCAAGCAAGACACTCCATACTCCGCTTTCCAACGAATTCGAGACACTGTGTGTTGTAGAACTGAACGCCGCACTTTGTCTTACTAGAGCGTAGAAATAACAATAATTTAAATAATTTCCCCGAGTGGGAATTGAACTCGGAATCGATCGCATTTACAGTACACAGAGAGACAGTAGAAATTATAAAGTAAAATTATAAAATCTACGCACACTACAGACTTCATCTGTATTTCTCCTTCCTCGTTGTTACGTATTTTATCTTGCTTACATAGAACTAAGAATAATATTTAAGCAAACTTTTCAAACCATTCAATTCAATTCAATTCATTTTAACTCTATTACGTAAGTAACAAGGAAGCATACATAGTTACTAACTACGATAAGATATTTAATTTTAAGTGATGGAACTCAACGCCGCGCTTGGTCTGTCACAAAATGCGGGGAAAATAAAATTATTTTAATATTATCATTACCCCAAATCACCCAGAACCCATCCCATATAAATAAATTGTAAAAAAAATACAAAAATAGCGTAAATTCTTAAAATACAAAAATAGCGTAATGTCTTGGCAAGAAAAACAATTTAAGATCTAAGGCGATCATAATATTCATGTATTTTGATCTGTTAAATACTAATTTCGATCGTACTATGATCATAAACTTTTTTAATTCTAAAAAAATGTAAAATAACGTTAAAAAATACAAAAATTGTGAAAAATCGGGATTATCTTGGTACAAAAATATTTGTAGACCCGGATTGACGATTGATTTGATTTGATTGAGTTTTCATGTAATTAAATCTGTTTTATCTAATTATATAGTAAATTCCGATCCATGGCCCAAAGTCCCCTCAACCATTCATAACATTGCAAAAAATCTATACAATAGGAGAAAATTGCCGATGGAAATAATAATGGTAAAATTTCTTTTAAGCACAATTAAATAGATTTATTGCAATTTTTTATTAACATAATACACCCAAACCTCGCTTTGCGTCGGGGTTACGTGCCAAAAAACCACGACGCAAATTGATACGATGCAAGGTGAAAATAGATTTTCTATAGCATTTCATTTAAGGATCGAAGATAGGTTCCAGGCTCACGAAAATACCTACTACCTTTTAAAAATAAAGTTTTTCAAACAAAAATAATATGTTAAAAACGTATTCAATTAAACAAATAAACTACATATTCATTTAATTTATGAAAGTTTTAAATAAAATTAATCACTGTCTGATGAGTCCGTAGTGGCTGTTGTCGTAGATTGGCTTTCATTCACAAAAAATTGGTCCAATGTTTGTTGAACAGCTTCACCAACCCAGTCTCATCAACATTAAAGACTTGTCGACTCGAATTCGAATCATAGTCACCCCCATAAATTAATGTTTTTTACTGTGTAGGAGAGCGTTCTGCAGCAGTTTTTTCTGATTTTAAGTTAGAATGGAAATGAACAAGTTTTAATGGCATGGCAATTAAAAACAAAGGGTGTCATATTTTTAGGAAAAAAAATTAAAGATTCGAACCCAAAACAACGCAACTTCGAAAATCTAAACGACGCAAAGCGAGGTATTAGTGTACTAGATTACATTTTTTATTGCTTAAAATTTTAAAGCCTCCTATTTTTACTAATAATTAATATGATAAGAAAACCTTTTTTGTATAATCTTATATTTTACAAAACTAAAAAATTAAATAAATTATCAACGCCCCGAGTGGTCCCTGCCCAAATGAATCTTTTAAAAATCCAATAGCTTTGTAGCGCCATATTGCGCAATATTTATTTTGTCCAGATTTATGAATTATTTAAATACCTATATAATTATATGTTTTACATAAATTTTATTAAATAAATAATGATATCATAAGTAACAGATGACCTTTGTTTTGACTTCCAAATCGGTAGACACAATAACATACAGTTCATTAACGCTAGTACCACGCGTGTCCTCTTCGAGGCGTAAGAACAGCGTTGCCATAGCAACGATTTTTTTTGTTAAAAATAACTAATAAGAAATGCTTCTGGAAATAACACTTTTTTAATATTATATAAGAAATTGATGAGTGGTAAGAGAGGTCGGGGGACACCTCGGTTGAACTTCGACAACACGGTATCGAAGATACTGGAGGGAGGTCACGTAAAAAGTACGAGGCGAGAGGTAAAAAAAAAGACCGTAGCGTTATTTATATATATATATATATATATATATATATATATATATATATATATATATATATATATATATATATATATATATATATATATAAAATGAAATAGTTTTTATAAATAATAAACAATCTAGTGTCAAGATACTGCGTTCACTACTTTTCGTCCCAAACCATAACATTTCACGTTTAGTGGCGGAACTCATCGCCGCTCTCCGTCTTACCAGAGCGGAGATATGAAACTGTCTCTAATTAATATAAAACGTAAGTAAAAATATGTCCTTATCAACCAATCCCGGAAGCAAGCTATTAGTGATGAAATAAAACAATGATAGCATAAAAAACTGAAGGCCGTCAATAATTCTTATATATACTTCACATCAAAGTGCCCACTCATGTCTCATGACATTTGACTTTTTAATAAGCGTATCGTAATTACGTGACAAACGTTTATATCTAAACAGCCCATGTCGAATTTTTATCTTTTATTTATAGAAATTGTTTTTTTTTTTTTTACATAAAAATGTCTTAATTAAGAAATTATGACCGTGAGCTAAAATAAAAGGTGACTAGCTCGCATAATTAAAATGTATGCCAAAAATAATGACTTTATCACCTTTTTAGGTGTATCTGTCTTGTTACCTTGTCTTTCAAAGTGAATCTATGTTAATTTGGAATTTTATTTTGATTTTTATGTTATGTAATTTTTTATTTAAAAAATATTTATATAATAGATTATTTTAATAAAACTATTTTAAACGCATACGCATATATTTTGGTATACGAAAATACATTATTGGGAACTATTTCGAACACTTTACAGTAGACCGTGGTCACAGTTAGTCTACCTGTAAACACAACATCCTATATATATAGTTTCATTTAAAATGTGTAAAAATCTCTAAAATTATTAAAATTATTGTTGTATTATCATGGATATTTAATATAATTTCTTTTTAAATCATATCTTATGTGTTATTCTGATTCTACATAGTGAAGTTTCAGAACACATCTTTAATTTTCTTTTTATTTTATGCCATTTAAAATAATTTAAATATAACTGGCACATAATAGAAATAGTTTTTATCAAAGAGACAATTTGACATTGTAATTTTTCTACTGTTCCTTCCATTCTTGGATATTAAATTTATCTCAACCTGTTCAGTATTTTTTGCGCGGAAGATTTCCAAACAAATATATATATATATACATTTTCACGAATATTTGCATTAATGTTATATAAGTCATAATATAAATACTGATGTTCTTTTGCTTTAATGACATTAAAAATCATGAAATTAATATTAATAGAGTTGAGTTAAATATGAGGTCGGTCATGGCCCAGTGGGACAGCGTCTGCCCGTAAACGTGATCGGTTGTGGGTTCGATTACCACTCGGCGTTGATATTTAAATAGGTATCATTTACTCGCTCTAGTAAGACTAAACGCGACGTAGATCTCCGCTACTCAATACGTAATGTCTCGAATTCAGCGGAAAGCGCATCACCTGCTATGAGAAATGAAAGCGTGAAGCTATATATATATATACGATTATTTTTTTATATAATTATACTAATATATATTTTACTTCTATTTTCTTGCTCTGGTAAGACAAATCGCGGCGTTGATTTCTGCCACTCGAAAAGCACTCGACATGTCTCGAACTAGGCGGAAAGCGGAGTACGGAGTGTCTTAATACTATGTAATTTCTGTTTATCCTGCTAAGCGGGATAAAAGCGTGAGGTACAAAAAAGCAAAAAAAAACAATTAAAAAAAAAATTAAAAACTACAATGCTTCAAGGCAAACTACGTACGTATAATGCTCATTGTGATGAGTTCAAATTAATGGAAGAATAAATAGGTACTTATATATTAAAATAAAAAAACTTTTTTTTGCACCAGTTATTTACACAATAAGTTCTCATAATGCTGTAGAATGGAGTCTGACTATAAACGGGTTGTGGGTTCGACCCGTACTAATGGGGATGATTGTATTTAATTTATTTTCATTGTCATAGGATAAAGAGCGGCGTTGAGTTCCGAAGATGCAGTAAACCTAAAAATATGACTTATATACATACTTATGTATTACTCATAGAGAACTATATTTTGATATTGATAATAATAAAAAGAAATGTAATGCAAATATTAGGAATACATAGTGAAGTGTGTTATGATATATAAAAAACGTATGGAAATGAATTAATCCCGCGGTGTTTACCGCCGCCTGTACAATTTTATCGCGTGCGTCACTTATTGGTATATTTTGCTTTGATGTTTAAAATAAATGTTTAAATATACTTTCGAATGACTTTAGTTTTAATTGCTTTTGTTGTAAAAGAATTGATTTATATAAATGCGCAAATTTACATTATTATTATATTCAAGCAAGTAGTTTACTATTTCTTTCGAATCTATATTCTATTGTTTTATCCTCTATAGTAAGCTAGTTATAGAGAATCTCATATCACGACACTGCCTACTTTCTATCTGAAGTCAAGACATGGCTCATTGAGTAGCGGAACTCAACGTCGTACTGTCTTCCCAAAGAGGATAAATGAAGATATCGCAGCTTAACGCTGCATACACCGCATAGCATAGTAACCAAATAGATCTAATGACCCTTTATCTTTCAAAAATATTTTATATATAATCATTTTCCATAATGAAAATTGAACTTACAACCATATTCATTAGTAAACTTTTTCTACTATACCATAATAGACTTATGTTAATAAGTACATATAGAAATTAAAGATACACAGCTTTTCGTATTATGTAAAAGGCACGGAGTTAGTATAACAGATTACAAATTCACCAAGACACTATAGCCGTTAAGATAAAGGCTTACGACTATTTGTGTTTTTATAAAAAAAGGGTATAATTAATATCCAATCAATATATAACAAACTTATTTGGATATTTAATTGTATAATTCAAGCCTAAGTTACTCCTTATTGTACGCACTATCGGTCCGGCCGTTTTAGAGATTATTAGGAACAAACGTACGGACAGACAAAAATTGTAATAAACTTTGATTTTGGAATATGTATGTATGTTAAAAGCGATTATTTTTAAATTATAAACAGACATTCCAATTTAATTTTTTTTTACAGATAAATAATAATAGAATATTTTAAGCATATTTTTTTAACCAATTCCTTTTGTGCTATGTGAAATTACAAAAATATCGAATTGTAATTAAAACTGAATATGCGGGGACTTCCCTGATCAAACGTTACTTCAATACCAACAAGTACCACGCTTTCCGGTTGCATATGCACTACCGGTCAAAAGTTTGAGACCACTAATAAAGACTTATGTTATCGGTTATAAGTAAAATACTGGTGATATGAAATAAACGGTAAAATATTGGTGATATGAAATAGTCATCTGCACACTTGCATATACTATTGTTCATTTAGGTTGCCTAAAAGCTTATTCTTTTGTATAGAAGCCAAGGAAAGGGCAATAAACAGGCATTGTATCCAAACATATACGTCAGCCGCGGAAGCAGTAGGCCTACAGATCAATTGTCAAAAAATTTATTACCTTATTACTGCAGCTGACGCTTGCAATGCAATGGGGTCTCATCGAGACTGGACCGAAGAAGACTTCAGAAAAGTTCTTTGGAGTGATAAATCATAATTTGAAGTTTTCAGGACAAAAAGGATATTAGATATTTTGCAAGAAGACAATGTGTGATACATAGTTAAAAATTATATAGAAGCTATTTAAATAAACATGTCCTGGCCACCTCAAAGCCCCTATGTTAATCCCTTTGAACTTTTGTGGGAAGAGCTCGATCGAAACGTTCGGGAACAGTGTTAATCTTCACAGCAGGCCATTGTAAATGCATTGGAGGAAATCTGGAGTAATATCTCGCAGAAGACTATAGATAAATTAATAATGCCTAGATTGGTAAGTAATGTAATAAAGTGCTAAGGAGGATATTTCGACGAAAAATCTGTTTAAACTCTCTTGTGTGTAATTTGTTAAGATCAACATTAAGTATTGGTCAAGACTTTTTCTTTTTTTAGTTTTAAAATTTTATGTGTAACATGAAAATTAATCCAGTTTTCCATAAAGTTTTAAATTGAATCTTCAGTTTTATTTGTTTTCTCATATTTTTCATAGTGGTCTCAAACTTTTGCACGGTAGTGTATCTGCGTTAATTTTTACACATTTATAAAATAGTTTATGTAAAGAATCATTATCGATGAAATGGCATAAGTTGTCTTTACATAACTCTCGTCATATATTATTTTTATTATAGGCAAAGAAATATATTTCAGTATAAATATATAAAAAAACATATCAAGAGGCCGATCGTGAAGCAGTAGACTGGCTGACTGTAAACGCGATCGGTCTTGGGTTCCATTCTCACTCAGAGGTATGATTATATTTAAAATATTTGCAGTTCCTTGCTCTAGTAAGACAAAGTGCGGCGTTGAGTTCCGCCACTTAACACGCTATGTCTCGAATTCAGCGAAAAGTAAGGTACAGAGTCTACTCTGCTATGCGGGATAAAAGCGTGAGGCTAAAAAATAATAATAATATTATGAAAGATATATTTAAAAGTAAGTACAAATATGAACATTAGCATTGCATTTCCAAGAAATTTTGTTTGTAGTTTAAGGCAGAATTCTAAGATCTCATCGACTTTAATATACTTTATATATACTCTAGGATAATAAAGCGTATAGAAATTTGATCGAGTTAGATAACAACCATTTAATTTGAACTTTAATAAGGCAAATCTCGCGCCAAATAATATTTTTGCTTATAATTTCCTTAATTATGACATTTATAAATTTAATTATTTGCAATAATGGTTTTGGTAATAGTGATAACAAAGCACGATAATTTGTTTAAACGTTTTTAACAGGTAATGCGTCTTAAGTAAACGAAAAGTGGAGAACGTAAAGATTTCTCTTCGAATATCTCTTCTATAGGAGTAAAATATAATATATTATAACGTCCTACTCTGAATTCTATTACGTATTGAGTAAATTTTGTTTTCCTGTTACTTATAGTTAGACTTGTGAGCCAAAAACAAACGTGCGAATGAGACTGTGCTGCACTTTATCCTGAAAGTTGACATACTTGAGCAAAGGTTGTTTTGAAATAATTAAAAACAAAAGAAACGATTAAGTTTCTTAATAAAAAAAATCGAATAAAAAAATCGATTATTTTTTAATAATCGTTATAAATTAAACTATTTTAAACTGATTACTTTCTACTTATAGTCTATCTATGACCACGGACTACAGTAAAATGTTGGAAACATTTAGTATTCAACAACGTTTTTTCGAATACTATAACAAACAAAAACAAACGTAGAGTTAGAAAACATTTTTGATAAAACGTATAAAAATTGAACGCAGCGGGATTCGAACCCTGGAACAACACTTTAAAAATAGCAAATATCAAAAACAAACTTGATCCAAATTGTTAAGCTTAAGTTAAAATAACTTTTTGAATAAATAACGGTTAGTTAGTAAGTTATTCGATTTTTTAAATTTTTTACACATTTTAAATGAAACTATTTTAATTTTTCATATTTAAACTGACAAAACTAGTAACGAAGCCGGTCGTGGCGCAGTGGAATAGCGTCTGACTGTAAAGGCGATCGGTTGTGGATTCGTTTCTCAATCAGAGGGGTGATCATATTTAAAATTATTGTCACTTCCTCGATTTGGTAAGACAAAGTGTGGCGTTGAGTTCCACTACTCAACACGTAATGTCATGAATTTGGTGGAGTTTCTTAACACTGGGTAAATTCTGTATACGCTGCTCTACGGGATAAAAGCGTGAAGCTAAAATATACTAGCAATATTCTGCGGGAGATGTGTAAAGATGTTTTTATTTTTCAAAACATTTAAAATAATAATAATTAACGCAGTTGAGCACATGCGACTATCAGCAGGAAACGTCTTCGCCGTATAATTTAGAATGACCCAATACTTTAACGATTTTCTTTAGCATTACTTAAAACAACGTCGAAATAAAACTATAACATAATGTAATAAGATCGTAGATTTTTATATTTAGATATATTAAACGGATATATTTAGTTATATTAAACGGATTAATCACGTATATTATAGTATTCGAAAAACGTTGTTGAATACTCAATATTTCCAACATTTTACTGTAGTCCGTGGTCATAGATAGACTATAAGTAGAAAGTAATCAGTTTAAAATAGTTTAATTTATAACGATTATTAAAAATTAATCGATTTTTTATTCGATTTTTTTATTAAAAAACTTTTAATCGTTTCTTTTGTTTTTAATTATTTCAAAACAACCTTTGCTCGAGTATGTCAACTTTCAGGATAAAGTGCAGCACAGTCTCATTCGCACGCGCGTTAATTATATAAATTAATAACATTATAAAGATAAGCAATAAGGTAACACGGATAAATAACAATAGATTTTTAATGATGTTTTAAAATTAAATCTATATTAATAATTAAGTCAAGGTAGATTAGATGGTAGACTCTATAGAGAAACCTTACCTAAACCATAAAACAAAATAAAGTAAAGATTTCCAATCGACAATCGATAGTCGTGTATTTTATTTATTTTTAATAATGCTGATATATTGCATTCACCATATTTTCTTTAGCAAAACGTCACTGACACCTAATGCCACCTTGAGTTTGTAAAGGCCGATTCACACTATCAGTAAAGGTCACAGTTTCGGCAGAGTACCGTGATAATTCTTATTTCATATATTATATATTGGAGGCCGATTGTGGCGTGATCGGTTGTGGGTTTGATCCACGATCGGGGGAGTGATTATATTTAAAATTGTTTTCATTTTCTCGTCCTGGTAAAGACGAAGTGCGGCGTTGAGCCACCACTCAACATGCAATGTCTCGATTTCGGTGGAAAGCGAAGTACGGAGTGTCTTGACACTAGGTACTTTTTGTCTACCCTGTTATGCTTGAAGTTAAAAAATAACAAAGAAATATCTACTAAACGTATTCCTGTTAGTGTCAGCAATGACATAGTGTTTTTAGTTATTTAAGCAAAGCGAAATATTTTTTTATATATATATATATATATATATATATATATATATATATATATATATATATATAAAATATAATTCTTGTAGGCGAGGCCGCGAGCAGGCAGCTAGTATAACATATAAAACAGTATAGAATGCTATAGACGCTTTATCTAATATAATCAAAAGAAGGGGATGTAAAAGGTCGTTAAAGTCTTTTTTTTTGCTAAATACAATTACAAGAATTAATACATTGAAATCTTATACACTTTTTTTCTGTTTCCATTTAAATGTTTCAATCAAACAAAACATCATGTTGAGACAGCGTCTGGCTGTAAATATGATCCATTGTGGGTTCGATTTCCACTCGGGGGAATAATTACATTTAAAATTTATTTCACTTTTCTACTTTTATAAGATATAAGTTTAGTTTGCCACTTAAAGACCCTTTCATGGCGGATTTTCATTTTAAAATACCAATTTCAGTGTAATGAAGCATATAAGAAGGCATTAACGGTAAGTGTCACCTACAGCTACTAAATGATTAATAAAAAAATGAAAAAAAAAAACTACATAATTAAAACCAAGCTAAACTAGGAAAGACACGTATATACTTCCTGTATCCTAAGCAAAAATTATACGGCGTGTTCTAAGAATATACCGGCTGTATAAGCCTTGTTAACAAGGTTCACATAAATGATAAGTGTCTGGACAATAGCAGAAATCCGCTTCCTTTTAAGTAACACAGTAGGCAGTACAATCTAATTAAAGAATATACGGACTACAATATAATTTTATATATATATATATATATATATATATATATATATAAATATATATATATATATACACACACATATTTTAGCTTCACGCTTTTATCCTGCATAGCAGGGTAGACAGAAACTCCGTACTTCTATTTCCACCGAATTCAAGACATTCCGTGTTGAGTGGTGGAACTCAACGCCGCACATTTACCAGAGCGAGGAAGTGAAAATAATTTAAATATAATCACTCCCCCGAGTGTGGATCGAGCCCACAACCGATCGTACATAAATTATATTTATGTAAAATTCCTAAGAATTATAATAGTGGCTATAATATGAGAGGATATCGTCTAATGTTACAAATACGTACCTAATATCGCTCGCTCAGGAATATTCTACAAATGACAAACGTTTTATAAAAATACCTTACAATATTATGTTCTATAGAATATGAAATCTATTTTTTTATATAAATATAAAATACACGTTTTTTAACTTTTAATTATTTGTTTTACGTATGTAAAATCATAATTAGATCATGTATTATCACGATTATGACACATTTTAAATGAATCTATTTTAAACGGATTAATTGCGTATATTTTGGTGCATTTATGAAGTTTACCTGTTACCTCGGACTACTGTTAAGTGTTTGAAACATCAGGTTCCCAAAAATGTACTTTTGAATAGTATATGAGATTAAAATAGTTTCATTTTTACTGAAAAAATATATTTACGCTTTCTACCGAATATCAATGTAGTAAGAGAGAATTTAGTCAAGGCATGCCATTCACTTCACTTTCTGCTCAAATCTATTAGACTCAGAAAATAAAATTAACTTTAATTACAAGCATTTCGTCGTAAGGGCGTCGAACCCAGAACCCTTAATGTTGACAGTTGGAATTAATTGGAGTGTCTGTAATATCAAACTGCATAATTATATATATTTGCACTTTGTCTTACCAGAGCGAGGAAGCGGAAACAGTTTTAACATAATCACTCCCCAGAACGGGGATCGAACCCACAACCGATCGCGTTTACGCTCAGATGTTGTCCCACTACGCCACGATCGGCCTTAAAATGAAGGTCCAGAAATGCACACGAATGAATTTGCAGGCTCAACTAGTGTAATCATTACATATATTGCATTATTTAAATGATACCTAGAGGGTCTGCTGGTTAAGCCTACCTCTATTATGAATGTGAGTTCTAGGCCCGATTCACTAAAGAAAACAGGAATTTCATAGTTTATCTAAATTACATTCGTAGACAATATCTTTATCTTTGCAGCTTTACGCCTTTAGCTTTATTTGACAATTAGTAAGGCAGTAAGAGAGAACCTAGTGTCAAGACACTCCACTATATATAACTCGAACTATCTTTGCGGTGTTTGATAAAACATAGATAAATTAAATATTTACATTTAAACTACTTGTATCTATAGTGACGTTAACATTAAAATATGAAGTAATAATCCTTTTTTATAGTAAAAATAAAATTTTATTGAATAAATATTAAGTAAACAGCCCAAGTATTTTTTAATCACAAGGTTTTTTATTACAAATCTTATTGCATCATATAAATTTTATATGAGAAATAAAAAAATAGATAAATAATTTAAGAAAGCCGTATATAGATAAAATATACTCCTTCACACCTGGTCTTCAAACATTTATGGGAAGAGATTGAGCTTATAATATTTATAACACAACAAATATATTATCAATTAAAAAAAAATCCGCAAACACGCCGTTATCGTTGATACGGGTTTGATTCTTAACCTTTTTGGCATAACCAAAACTTTTGCTTCACAATATAAAAAAAAAAACAGAAAGTGACAGATAAAATATAATAATAATAACATACTTACAGATACAATATATATAGGCTGTATATTAAACACTAGCACTTTACATATGGTAACACTAATTTTAAATTATTTTAAGTTTTTGTATTCACGTCCCATACGGTCGACCGTCAGTCACACACTGGCATGTAGCGGTCATACGATTGTGTGCGTTGGCTGTATAAAAAAACGGTAAAGTGTTTTGTATTATCGCGGCGATGTGTTCCGTTGGAATTGTTTTCAAATATATTATATTTCTTATTGTTTTTGTTATTGTTATTAGTAAACAAATATGGCTATAAAAAAGGGGTGTAAGTTTGATTCTCGTTTGGGTTTAAAGACTTTTATGTATGATATAGTATGGTTTTGTACTTTACTATTGTATTAAATAAACATATATTTTTTACTCATTGAATTTATATATGACATTTTTGCAGATAGCTCCATACGAAATTTGACGCAGTTATTTTAAATGGTGAATGATGTTTTATTGTAGAAATCCATTAGAAATTTTGAATTGAAGTCACTATTTATTATTTTGAAATAACCACTTTTTAATAATTGCACGTGGTACATACACACAGTACATGTAAGGAGTCTACTTTAATTATTTAATTATAAAATAAAAATACAGAATTATAATTTGAAGCCGATCGTGAAGCAGTGTGACAGCGTCTGACTGTAAACCTAATCGTTTGTGGGTTCGGGGGAGTGATTGTTTTTTAAATTATTTTCACTTCCTTGCTGGTAAAACAAAATGCGGCATTAAATTCCACCACTCAACACGAAATGTCTCGAATTCGGCCGAAAGCGAAGTACGGAGTGTCTTGACACTAGGTACTTGCTGTCTACCCTGCTATGCGGGATAAAAGTGTGAAGCTAAAAAAAAGAAATATTAAATTGTGTACAGGAAAAGTCTAAAATAATAAAATATAACACGGACCTCACAGACCTATAACCTCACAAAGTTACCAACGTTACCTCTAGTCAAAATAAAAAGAAAATCTTTTTTTAACAGGTATATATTATATTTATCATTTAAGAAAAACTATCTAAAATAAAATTCTTAAAGACTATAAAAATCTATTCACTACGAAAATACAATAAACTGTAGTTGACGTTGTTTCAATATTATATTGGTGTATAATAATGGAACCCTAAAGCTGTACTATATTATTATTAAAGCCCAATCAAAAGACCGCGTTTCAATGAAGACTGTGAGTACATTTGTTTGAATATATACACGTCTCCACATTTTATTCATAATAAATCTTAAATTATTGATTTGAAAACACCCAGAGGCTCAGTGGAACTCCAAAACAACACATTTCTACTTGTGGGTTCAAATCCTTGCAATTTTTAAATGTACAATCGTTAAATTTAATTATAATTAAAACTGGAGTTATTTAAAGTAATTTTCAAAAGATATAACTATGATAAAAGCGACTTCATGACTTTTATAAAAGGAGGGTAGTCGGAGAAATGTTAGTGCGTAGAATTCTTCGTTTGCCATAGACATTGCATGTTAAGGCGAAACTCAACGCCGCGTATTGCGAAAATAATTTTAAATTAACTATTTTATTCGTGTATAAATTTATTTATTTAAATGCATTATAAAATTAAATATAAAAATTTGATCTCATTTATATTGAATATATCTATTTGCAAAACAAAATTTAGAGTGATAAGAAAATAATAGAATATGAATATATTATTTTATATTTATTATCGGCTTTATAATATTTTATATTTATTATCGGCTTTTCTCTGTGTACATATTAATCTCTGCAACTGCCTGATGGATTTTAATGAATTTAGTATATATGTAAATATGTTATTTTGAAGCGGTATACTGTTATATGTTTGTAAAGAGACTAATTTAAAGTATTTTTTCATAATTTATCATAGATTTTATATTAAGAATTATAACTTCTAGATAAAGTCTCTATGAGTCTAAAACTTTTATGAGTTTTGAGCCTGATTTCGTCCGCGTGGCATTTAATATATCCAGATCTTTATTTTATAATTCTAATTTAGAAAGTAGACCAAGTTACTTTTTATTATTTCAGCTACCTGCTAGTGAAAGTCCCATCAAAATTGGTCTAGCCGTTCCAGAGATAAGTCGGTACGTTTGTTCCAGATATAAATTGTAAAAAATATTATTTTGGTATACGTACCTTGTATACATACAAATGCATTTAATAAAAAACGATTATTTTAATACTGTATATTTTTTAATCCTTTGTGAACAGAACCATTGTTAGGTACCATAATTTCAATTTAAATATTCCTATATATACAAATAAATAATATTGAAGTGTTGCAATATTATATAATATAATATGCGTTTGTAGCATATTATAAGTGTTCCAGGTAGATGACGAGCCAGAGAGACGACAAAAAAACATGTGTATTTTGTTCTTTTTGTCGACGAATCTTTTACGCTACTTGTTAAATAACTTAATGTAATTCATAATTGAACATACAAACTCTAATTAACGATTAACTGCAATTAATCTGGTACAAATATACATTTATCTTTATACGTTACATGTTATATAATTTGAATTAAATTCAAATTAAAGTTTAAGAGTGTGAGACTGATTATTATCATTACGTTAATTATATTTATATAATTACTTATTTAATATTTCAAGCAGGCTCCCGTTTCATACATTTTACAGGGAACCCTGAAATCAAGTTGTCGATGAAAGTTTGTGCGAGATTCTGCGAGGTATGGTTACTTATTATATGTTTTATATTAATTTTAATTTAACAATAGTTTGTTAAAGGAAATATTGTAATTAAATATTAAATGCCATAAGACAGCATCGCTTTAGTTAGCTTAGTTAACGCGATTTGTTGTGGGTTTCATTCCCATTTTGATTTCTACGCTTCGGTAATACAAAACGGTTTCGAGCGAAAAACAGTCAATGGAGTGTCTTGACACTAGGTTGTCTCTGACTATTCAGGATAAAGCGTTTACCTACATATCTTTGCTATGAAAAAACAGAAGAAATTGTATATACCTGTACTGTATACTAGTACATTGAATATATTAACAAAATTATAATTTAGTAAAAGTAACAGAGTATAAATCTTTGATTTATGTATCCATTTATATGTTAGTACACATTGATCTCTAGAATTTCTGGAAGAATTTAGTTGGAACACAGATTATAATATATACCACAACAACTATGTTAAATTTAAGCAAATTATTGACACATTTATATAAATTAATTTTCTTATTGAACATATAAAACTAAACATATTTTAAAATAATGAAGATTTAATATAGGTTTAGGTGTGAGGGATTTTGCGGGAAAAGGGCATGGCCGCTATGGTGGAGGACGGCTAAAGATCAAGGATGGCCAGTTTCCGCTACCATACTCTGGTGATTCCGCTGACATAGTCTGCGCTTGATGGTGCTAACACAAAGGAAAAGGCAATTAAAGTATGGTGGTAAGAGAGTAAATGAGGCTGAGTAAGCTCATATCGGAATTATGTAAGGAAAAGGATTTGTTTGTGGCAAACACTATGTTTGGCCATAAACAAATTCATATGTACACATGGGAACGGATGGAAGAGAAAAGCATGATTGATTCCTAGGATCAGCGTATTCGTAACCAAGTTATGGACACGCGTGTGTTTAAGGGTGCCGACTTGGAAACAGATCACTATCTAGTAGTTGCTAGAATAAGGGGTCTGTTTGCCGGTTGGCGCAGCCACACGAGGTATCCAAATTTCGAGGTGAATAATCGCATAAGAAGCTGAAAGCTCAGGACCCACCGATTAGAGAGGAATATGAAGAAAGGGTTTCCAAGAAGCTAGACAGCTGCGAAACAATTACTGAAAGTGTTGAAGTATGCTGGCAGAATCTTAGGAATTGTAGGATTGAAGCTGCAACTGAGATGTGTGGCATTGGGAAAGTAGGCTTTAGTAAAAAGCGTGGTGAATGGTGGGATGATAAAGTGAAAGAGGCAGTAGAGTGAAAGAAAAAAGCATGGCAGGACAATAAAGCCTCGAGTAAGAATAAAAGTATGAAAGAGATTTAGAAGAAAGAATATAAGTTGCAAAAGCACCTAACGAAGGCACTGATAAAGATGAAGCGTGAAAAGTCAGAGCATGAAAGAGACGACAGATTGGCAATTTCCGGGAAAATACGCAGCTTTTCTGGCGAGAAGTTAGTGATTCTCGGCGTTGTTCGCCAACCTGTAGAACTGTAGAATGAATGTGGTGCTTTAAGAGGATGGTGAAATACTTACAGAAAGAACACACGTTTTGCAACGATGGACGGAATTCTATAAGAAGATGTATGAATGTGATGACACCTCTGTCTCGAGCGACAGCAATATGCTGAGTCTTGATGTAGCAGATGGCGAAATCGGTATAAAAGAAGTTCAGACTTCACATAGCATTCTCTATGCTATATGAAGTTTGAAATGTGGTGAGGCAGCGGGAGCCGATGGAGTTACTGCAGAGATGATCAAATATGGTTGGCCGCGCATCCTGGACCTGTTCTTTTTTCTATGCATTTTATGCTGGAAAAAGGGAGAGGTCCCGGATGATTGGCGAAACGCAATCATCGTGCCTTTGTATAAAGGCAAAGGTTCACAGATACACTCTGCAAGCTATAGGGCTGTCAATTTGATTAGCTTGGGCAGTAAAATTTATGCTAAAATTCTAGCGAGAAGTATGCAAGAGATCCGAAAGGCTTTTATGGGAGGTCCAAGAAGGATTTAGACCTGGAAGAGGGTGCATGGATCAAGATTTTTCTCTCCGCATGATCACGGAAAAGTTTTTGGCTGTAAACCAGAAATTTTTCTGTGCTTTTGTGGATTGAGAAAAAGTATTTGACAATGTTCTAAGAAAGAAGTTATGGGAGATACAGCCCCGGTACAATGTGAACGGACCCTTGTTGCAGGCTGTAAAATCTCTTTATCGAGATCACTTAGCCTGTGTACGAGTAAGAGCTGGCATGTCGCCTCAGTTTGATATTCAATCGGGTGTCAAACAGGGCTGCGCCATGTCAGCTTGGCTGTTCAATTTGTATTTGGATAGTTGTCTCCAAGGAGTGAAAGATAGTGTCATAGGAGTGATGGTTGGTGATTTGACAACAAACTGTCTGTTGTACGCAGATGATGCAGTGCTAATTGAATCATCAGAATGCGAGTTACAGGCATTGGTCACCACTCTGAAAGAAGGGTGTGAAAGTAATGGTCTAAACCTGAATGCGAGTAAAACTAAGATTCTATTATTTGAAAGAGACGAAGAAAGAACGGAATACAAGATTATGGAAAGATAGAAAGACATAAGAATAAGTGAATGAGGTGATATATCTGGGAAGTATGTTTAGTAGAGATGGAAGATAAAAAATGGATGTGGAAAGGCGTATTGCTGCTGGTAACAGGGTTAACGGTGCTCTTGCTACATTGATGCGACGGCAAAACGTCAGCGTACCTGCACGTACTGCCGCTCACAATGCAGTAACTGATACCGGCGTTGTTATGCGGCAGCAAAACGTGGGTGTGTCAAAAGAAGAATGAAAGAAAGATGAATGCAGTAGAGGTGAGATCTCTTCGTCGGATATGCGGAGTCAGTTTAGTTGACCGTATATGCGGGAGATACGTAAATGGCAGGTGTAAGCGTGAATGTCACAGTAAGAATGAAGAAGAACGGGCTCAGGTGGTTTGGGCACGTGGAAAGAATGAGCGATGAAAGAATGGTAAGAAAGATTTATGAAGCCAAAGTGAGTGGTACGAAAGGTCGGGGGAGACCTCGGTTGACCTTTGAAAACACGGTATCGAAGATACTGGCGGAAGGTCACGTAAAAAATATGAGGACTCCCCCGAAGGGTATGCATGAAGAGGATAATGACTGTGGACGAGGCAAAAGAGGTATGCAGTGACCGTAGCGTTTGGCGCTCCGTGCTCTCTGACTACCCTGCCAGGGATGAAACGTGAAGCTAAAAAAAAATATACAAAAGTGAATTTCTTAATATTTAGTATGTCGCATAGTAGGGTAGTCAGATACAACCTAAAGTCTAGAGACACTCCGTCGACTGCTTTTGAGAAATCTAGATATTGCGTGTTGAATAGCGAAAGAGAAATCTAGATTCTAGATATTGCGTGTTGAATAGCGAAATCAACACCAACCGTTGTCTTGCCAGAGCGGAGAAGTAATAGTAAATTATAAATATAACCAATCCCTCGAAATGGGAATCGAACCCACAACCAAATGAACTTATAGTCAAACACAATCACACTGTGCCATGGTCTTTAATAGTAAGTATAGAATTATTATAATAGTGATATGTAAATAATCAATATATAATAGTACAAAATTTTCAGTTGATAAAGTATAAGACGTCAACAAGCAAGAAAAACATATGATTGACCCTGTGACCTTTGTGACTCTAATACAAGACGATACGTAACATATACATTGATTTGCATTCACCGAACTATATCGAATAGCATCGTGTGAAATTCTATGATTGTTTTAACAATACAAATGGAAAACACATTGGAAAACCAATTTCTCACATTCGCGATAAGAATTTTACGCGTTTTTAAGATTTTTGCTCGAGTTCGTACTGAATTCATTAGCTCTTTATTCAGTATTTTTTTCTGAAAAATTTAAAATAAGTTATGTTATTATTTATTTTTCTTTCACGCTTCACGCTTTTATCCCGCATAGCAGGGTAGACGGAAATACCTAGTGTCAAGACACTCCATACTCCGCTTTCCGCCGAATTCGGAACATTGGATCTTGCGTGTCGGAACTGGCCGGCCTCATTTGTTAATGTTCTCATAAGTTATATTAAAATAACAATATTTAAAACATTTTTGAGTTTATTTTTTGTTTTATATTATGAAAACTAATTTAGGCTCCATTTACATTTAATTTACTTATGGTTTATAAAATATTTATTTAAGATATACAAGCTAAGCAAATATCTATCTTATGAGTTATCTAACCTCCAAATCATGTACTATAGGGTCCACTAGACGATTAATACCGACGACCTTTATACTATTTATTACGAATATAAGAAGATAAGATTATTCTCAACCTGTATATATACAATAGCCAAGATTTTTATTTCAATTTTAGACTGGTCTCTTTAAAGATTCTCTTGTTCATCTGACCCTGTTCTAATAATGAGCTATATTAATATTATAAATGGGAAAATAATTCTATCTGTTTGTGTGGGATGTCATCGCGGCCTGCTAAACTGATTGTGATAAATTTTCATATATAAACAGAGGAAAAACTCTGGTTGAACGTAAGCTACTTTTTACTAATATTTTCATTGTTTTACATTGTTGACGCGCGCGGGCCGCTTTTTAAATATAACTATTTCGATTCCCACTCGGGGGAATGATTATATCTAAATTATTTTCATTTCCTCGCTCTGGTAAGAAAAACCACGGCGTTTAGTACCACCACTCAACACGCAATTAAACTCAGCTTAAATTCAGCGGCAAACGGAGTTCGGAGTGTCTTGGCACTATGTACTTCCTGTCTACGCTGCTATGCGGTATGAAAGCGTAATTATTAGCTGATTTTACTAATTTTTATCTATTTGTCCAACGTTGTCATATAACCTAGAAGGTAATCGATATTTCGTGATGAACTCATAAGGGAATTAGGAACGAAATGATAATTTTTTATCAATGACATAACCTTGTACTAACAAAACACTACTACTATATACGACATTAATCATCCTTAAGTTATTTATTTACGAGATCTAAGACTTCCTCGCTCTGGTAAAGACAAAGAGCGGCGTTGAGTACCACCACCCAACACGCAATGTCTCCAATTCGGTGGAAAGCGAAGTACGGAGTGTCTTGACACTAGGTACTTTCTGCCTACCCTGCTATGCGGGATAAAAGCGTGAAGCTAAAAAAATTCTAAGACATATTGAGGCATTAAGATGTATACAATAAAATTCTTACTTTTATTGAAATCGATATAAATATTTTTTTATCGTTTGTCCGTATGTTGTCACCTCATGTCGCACTAGATAGAAGACACAGTGTAAAGTATTTTTGCAGCTTGTCAGAAAGAACCCAAATATCTATAATATCAGACAACGCGTATTGTTTAGCGGAACTAAACGCTGCGTTTTGTCTTACCAGAACGGGAAAATAAATATAGTCATTCACTCAAATTATAATAAACCTTACAATTAATCGCTTTTACGATCAGTCTCTATGCCATTGCGCCATTATGGCCTAACTTGCAATTGAAATTGAAATTCAAAACCAGTAGTATATCGTGAAATAATCTTGACGATATTAAATTAACATAAATTAATGGTTTTGCAACCTCTGTTGCAAAAAAAAATATAGTTCTTCAATTGTTTACTTTACTGAATTCTTTATATATCTAATATTACTTTCAGAAGTTGGCTTCCAAATACTTATTGACTCAGTTTCATAGGTCATCCATAAAATACGTCACACATGAAAGGGGAAAAGAAATCGACAAAGTGTGACATTCTGTGACAAAGGTGGGCTTAAAAAGGAATTAGCTGTCATAAGGACATGAAGAGGTGTCAAAAAAACAATGAAACTCATGTGACGTGTAGTTTATGGATGGCCTCTGAAACCTCTTTTAGAACGAGAGCACACTGCACCCATGCCTATCTACACTATTGCCTACAACCACCATGTGCCTACACCCAGACAACTCAGACGCTATAATGGCATCAAAAAAATTCTAAGATATATTATATTGTAAGGAGATTAACCGCAACACAAAATTACATTCGTACTCACGTCCGTAGGCTTCGTTTGCGAAATCCCATGCAGCCTTTCAAAATAAACACGTTTACTCGTGACTGTGTCTTAGATGACCTATTGGGGATAATAACACGCTTGAAAGCTGTAAAGGTCATTATTTCACCAGTAATTTATTTACCGCTTCACGCTTTATCCCGAATAACAGAGTAATCAGAGACAACTTAGTGTCAAAATACTCTGCTGACTGCTTTTAACGAAATCGAGACCTTGCGTGTTGAGTGGCAGACTCAGCGCCGCGCTTTGTTTTACCAGAGCGGAAGAATGTAAATATACAATTGATAATAAATAAATAACTGTAAACGCGATTTGTTTGATTCGTATTCGGGGGACTGATTATATTTAAATTATTTTAACTTCCTCGCTCTGGTAAGACGAAGTGCGGCGTTGAGTTCTGCCATTCAACACGCAATGTCTCGAATTCGGTGGAAAGCGGAGTGCGGAATGTCTTGACACAAAAAAAAAGAATGAAAATAAATTTGAAATATAATCATTCCACCGAATGGGATTCCACAAGTAATTGAGATTTCAATCGCGCTATCTCAGTGCTCGACAAGGGACTCAAGTTTTGGACTGTAAATAATGAAATACCACGCCCACCTGAGTTGAGTGCCCGCGGTGGCGGCGTGGGTTTCTATATCAGGAAAGGGCTAAATGTTCGTACTCTCAGTCTCTTTCCTTCCATATGTGTTGAGCAGATGTGGATATGTTATAAAAGTAGAGGTAAAAACATAGTAATAGGAACTGCATATAGGCCACCGTGGTTAAGCGTACAAAGTTTCTTTGATGCTTTGTACGAGTCCTTATCCATGTTTACATGGCGTGATCAGCTTGTTATTGTAGGAGACTTTAATATTAATTATTTAGATAAAAACAATAAAAACAATAAATTACTCACCGACTTTTTAAATAATTTAAATCTAACGCAGCACATTAATCAGCCAACGCATTTCACAAATCGCAATGAAACACTTTTGGATTTGTTTTGTACTGATGCTGATGTTTGTCGGGTCTGGGTTGATTATGTCTGCACTTTAAGCAGTCACTCTTTTGTTTCTTGCGAAGTCACTATAAGCAGAGATAAATTTACACCGCAAAAAAATTTTTATAGGGACATTAAGTCTCTGGACCCTAGTGCATTAGACAAATGTCTGGCACTTGTCAACTGGGACTGCATCTCCGAATCGCAAAGCGTAGATGATATGATAGGGGAATTTAATACAGAAATAAGACGCATCTATGACACACTTACACCTCTGAAATGCCTACACTGTTAGTATCGCCATTATCCCTGGATAACATCTATTATCAAACAAATGATGAGACTGCGGGATAGTGCACATTTAAGAGCGCGTAGGAGTGGATTAGATGCGCATGTTAATTATTACAAAGATTTAAAAAATTTGGTCCGTGTTTCGATTTAAAACGAAAAAAAGAGCTATTTTGAAACCTTTATTAATCGAAATATTAACAATGCTCAGATTCTTTGGAAACACATAAAATGCAATATCAGCATCAATAGGAAGAGTGATCTGTTACTGCCAGAACATTTGCGAGACCCTAATGAACTTAATACATTTTTCCTTGCAGTTCCCGGTAAGTGCGGGTCTAAGTGCGAGTGGATTAGATATTGAATATTTTCAAAATAATAAATTTTGTGACGCAAGTTTTAGTCTGAGAACAGTAACAGAAACTGAAACTTATAAACTCATTAAGGCATTAACTTCTAATGCTACTGGCGTAGACGGAATATCTCTTGATATGATATTGCCCACCCTTCAGTACACAATAAAGATAATCACAAAAATTGTTAATTAACCTAAGGCGCAAAGCCATCGTGAAACCTATACCTAAGAAAGATAATCCTTTAGAGTTTAAAGATTTACGTCCAATAAGTATATTACCATGTTTATCCAAGATCCTGGAAAAAGTTGTGTGTAATCAACTTAGAGACTATCTAGAACTAAATAACATTTTGCCGGATAAACAATCTGGTTTTAGGAAAAATAGAGGTACTACGACTGCACTGGCAAATGTTAGCGACGATATCCTATCTGCTCGGGACAGGGGGGAGGGCACAATACTGGTACTTCTAGACTACTCACGTGCATTTGACACATACATGAACATCTTGACATAAACATTCCTTTATTGATCTCAAAGCTGTTATATTATGGTTTTGACGGCAAAGCTATAACATGGTTTAATAGTTACATGAGTTGCCGAAGCCAATACGTAGAGATAAAGTTAGAAGATGGCGGCGTAGCTAAATCGGATATAAGTCAGGTAACTAGAGGAGTCCCGCAAGGCTCAATTTTGGGACCAATTCTGTTTACAATTTACACGGCAGATATTGTAAAACAAATAAATCACTGCAACTACCACTTGTACGCTAATGACCTGCAGCTATATATTTCATTCAAGCCATGTGAGATACAGACAGCTTTGCAACAACTAAACCAAGATTTGGATTATATAGCTTGTTGGTTAAATACGAACTCGCTAACAATTAATCCTAGCAAAACAAAATATATGATACTTGGTACAGATCATCAAATTCAAATTATAGGAAATTATGATCCAAATATTGAAATAAAAGGTGAACGTATAAATAGAGTGACTGAAGCGCGCAACCTAGGTGTTTTATTTGATGAGCAACTTCGTTTTGAGAAACATGTAAATAACATTGCTAAAAATTGTTTTTATAGATTAAAAGTTCTTTGTAATATTAGAGACTCCATCTTCAAATTTAATCATGCTGATGTAGTTATAGGGCCTCGTTTACTCGAACGTACCAAAAAAGTCATCCAGCGGGTTCAGAACTACTGCGCCCGCTATTGCTTTAATATACCGCCGCGTACATGTGTCACACCATATTTAAATAATGCTAACATCTTAAAAATGAATTACCGTATGCAACTACATTTTGCTACATTACTCTTTGGTACTATAAAATACCAGGTTCCACCTTACCTTTATCATAAATTACAATGGTTAGGAAATAACGATAGTGAGCATATCACAAGAGCGTCATTGATTAAACTAAAGATACCAATACATAGAACAGCAAGTTTTCGAGGAAGTTTTAGGTTCTTCGCCACCAAGTGCTGGAACGACTTGCCTCCTCCTTTTCGTAACTTGAAATCGATTACAAATTTCAAACATAAGCTTAAATTATTTTTATTGGAAAAACAAAAAAATCTTAATTTTAACAAGACGTGATCATTCCTCATACTTTTAATTTTTAGATTTATTTATTACTTGCTAGAAATTAATTAATTATTTTTTTTCGTTTCTCGTCACTTTTAGTGGTACACAAAATAGGTATTAATATATCTTTACTTTATGATAACTTTTTTGTTAATTATATTATTTCAATAAATATTAGACTCTCTTAAATACAAATGAAAACCTACGCATTAAAAGTTTTATAACAAAATGGTAGTAAAAATTATGTATACACAAATTAACATTACTTAGAAAACCTAAGAAAAAATATTGATTCAAACTAAACACAATCGTTCCTTTTCATATATTAGTTTTAGTTATATTTATTTATTTTATTATTTTATTATTATTATATTTACTTTTCTTTTTTGTTTGTATCCGCTGTCAGCACCGCAATACCAACAGGAGACTACTGAAAATCAGTGTAGAAGCAATTACATCTTCTACGTACACTGAGTAGATCTCCTTTTGGATAGGTTACACTGCTGCGCACTATTTACTTACTTATCTTTGCTATATTATAAGTTCTTTCCTTTCTTTTTTTTTTTATTTTTTTTTTTTATTTTGTTTGTGTACTTTTAGGATAAGTTTTACTTTATTGTTTTTTTTTTGTTGTTAATACTTTTTGTGTGTTAGTAGTGTAATTTTGTCCAATAAATGTGTTATTATTATTATTATTATTAAATATACAAAATTGTTAATGCATATTAGGTAGTCTCTGACTGTCCTGCAATGCGGGGATTCTATATCCTACATCCTATAACCTATATTAGATGGTAAATAGAATTTCAAATTTGCAGGGGTAGTAAAATATTGTCACCGTTGTGTCATACCTGCGATCTATTCGAGTACCATTTCACAGGGAATACTTCTGACTTAGTTCACGAATTTACAACATCATCTTATTAAATGGGTTAATTTCTATAATTATGCATTATTATACACCTAATGGTTATTTTTTTGTAAAAATATATGTAATGTGGTTATCATGCAGTGATACATCGACTAGCGGTAAGCAACATAGGTTGTAGGTTCGATTTATACTCGTGGGACTGAGTATATTTAAATTGTAAGTATTGCGTGTTGAGTAGTGGGATTCAACGCAGCACATTGCCTTACCAGAGCGAGGAAGTGAAAATAATTTAAATATAAGTACTCCCCGAGTGCAGATCGAACCCACAACCGACCGCACTTACAGTCAGACGTTGTTCCACTGCGTCACGACCGCCCATAATAAAAAATTTAACAAAAAAATGAAAACGTTAAAATATAAAAAAAGTCAATGTGAATTTCTTTTTTAGTAGGTAATCTTTAAAAAATGAATTTTGTTACTGTATTATTTTGTACTGTATCTATTTCGAATACTAAAGTATACGCGATTAATCTGTTTAAATAGTTTCATATAAATTCATTAACTTTGAAATTGTATCTGTTTCGACTTTTAGATATAATTTAAGTAATTAATTAGTTTTGTGCGCGACGCAGCAGTGACAATATTTTACTACTGCAAATTTGGAATTCCCTTTACCATCTGATATAGGCTCCTTTATCCAACATAGCAGGGTAATCAGAGACAACCTAGTCCTTATTTACAATTTTTCATTTTCCATTATTTACTAATTAAAGTCCCTCGTGGTGAACTGGGACAGCGTGTGACAGTTATAAGGTCCGCAACAGTGGACTTCTGAATCTCTAGAAGATATATCGTCCAGTCTTGATAATATAATAGATTGACAAACAAGTTGCGTGTTGAGTGGCGGAACTCGACGCATTGCTTTATCTTACCAGAGCGAGAATATGAAAATAATTTTAATATAATTATCCCCCTGAGTGGGAATCGAACCTACAATCGATCGTGATTACAGTCACTGTCCAACTATACCACGATTGGACTCAACCTTTTTTATCCCTAGTATAATTTTTCTTTTAATTGATAACTGACATTAATAAATCATTATTCCTTTTATTCCATTTCTTTTAATTGAACACGAAGAGAAAACATAAGGTGGATATAGCGTTTTCACTTGAGAATTCATAATTCAATCTATACAACTGAAACAAGCCAAAGGCGAAGAAATAAAAGCATTATTTTTTTTTTATAATAATCTTATAACAAATATTAAAGGCAAAGGTTTTAAGGTTGTATTAAATAATGTCCAAGCAGTGTATTTACTCCATTTTATTATTTTTTAAACAAAAATACCACAGACACATCAAATAGATAGTTTTGTACATAGATAAAATTATCAACATCTAAAAAATCAAAATATTCTTATTTTTAATTTAGGAAATCCTATATTATGGTTATAATGAAATAAATATAAAAACAGAAAAATAATACATGAAAATATGACTAATTTTATACATTTAAAATTAAATGAAGAATAAGAATAAAAAAATCTTAACATATATTAATTAGGATTTTTTTAATTTATGATTTTTCATAATTTAAAAAAATATTCATATAAAAATTCTTCATTTTTTAAAACCATATGTCATTTATATGATAACATAAATATGACTAGTCATTGGACTAAAATGTTAAAACAGCAAACAGTTAAGATACAGTTAATAATAAATTATAAACACAATATTATTTGGTACACATCTCGAATGCTTCTAAATAACGCGTTCATCCAAAAATCGATAATTGTTATACTTATATAAAACTATCAAAAATTTCGAATTTACTGTACTTCTAAAATATATTACATTGAGTATCCATTAAGGCGCTTTGCTTAAGGCCTTGGTCTTAAAATACGTGTGATTAATAATCTGTGTAAGCTGTCACACTGCCAACGCCATCTAGTGTGACGGGTCTGTAATAATCTTTCATTTCGCCCCAACCGCGAGGTGCTACATTGAAATTTGGACCGCAGACGAGAGGCAAGCGCGGGCTTTTTGGTGAAGCGTACACATCGTTTAACTTGGTCGGAGCTAAAGGCACAGGTACTTCCACGTTTTGTACGGTAATTGTTGGCGGTGTGATAGGAAATGGTTCCATTTTTGGTAAATTCGAAGTGTGTTTCAATGCTGATTTGGGATATGTTTTTTGGTTCCGCAAGCTAGACGGCGGACGGTATGGCGTGTCGTGGTTCGCCACTGGGGTCGCTGTGGTGCACGTGTTTGATGTGTTTCGTCCTGAAATAAGATTAAAAATAAATTGAAATTAATAATACTTATAAAATTAATTAAAATGGAACAGTAATGGGATATTTCTTAGGTTAAAAGTTATTAATATAGAGAAAAACTAGCTTTTTAGCTTCTCGCTTACATCGCGCATAGCAGTGTAGACAGTACCTATTGTCAATTCCTCCGAATATATACATATAATGAATATAATACATATTATAGGATCGTTTTGCTTTTATCTTAAATCTAGTTAATATTTATTTGTTATAAACAAAGTTGTCAGACACATAAAACTAATCCGTGTTAAAACAAGAAATCTTTAAAGAAAGTGCCAAGTAAAGGTATTATAAGTATGTAAACCAGGCAACAGGATGGGACGAATCTGTTTAATAGAAAGACTGTCCTGGATACACTACGTGCATTATAATGTCATTTTGTTTTGTCCCTGCTTGTGATACGTGTTCTAGAACCTTCTCCGACTTTTCACTAATCAATATCAATATTTTAATCAATACATATTTACTTTTTTCTTTTTTTTCTATTAAGAATGGATTTCGCATAATGGTCGTTTCTTTATTTAAATCGCTTTTTTGTTTTGATTATTTTATATATTTTTATATTTTCCCTATTTAGAACTAGGCTTACGAGACTTGTAGAACTTAGCGTGTCTATATATTATTTATTTTTAGAAATATTCTTTTTAATTATTTTATTTTATTGTCAATTATTGTTTTTCATCAGGCATGCCTATAAAAGAAGTACAGGAATACGAACATGACACACAGATAAATAATATTAAAGCGTAGTTTTCAAATTTGAAAAAACTTTTACAAAAAACATTAAACAAATGTTTTTTTGTTAAAACTGACTTAATAATACATTATAATGATTTTACTTGTTTTATAAATTTCTTTTAGTTTTGACGAAAAGAACAATAAATGTCATAAATAATAAAACGTTACGTTTTTTTTTATGTTTATTTATTTATAGAAATATAATTCAAGTATTTTTTTTTCAGCTCCTCATTTTTTTCCCACTACCCGCCCATAAGTGTAAAGTAAGCGTAATATTTTCTTTATTGAATCTATTCTTACCTCGTCCCTCGTGTACCCATTTCACAGAGCGTTTCTTCCTGTTCACGTACATGCTCTGGCCCTTGCTCATGTGGTTGCTGGAATCTGACAACGACTTGGAGATAGCTCTCGCTAGGTCCATCTGCTCCTTCACAGTGGGATGTACTCCTGGCACATAAAATGCTGATGATGCGAAGGTTTTCTCTGAAAAATATAAAAGAAATTATAACTTAAAACATTGCAAAACTTTTTAAATGAAATTATTTCAAACGGATTTATCGCGTATATTTTGGTGTTTGTTTGAAAATACATTTTAGAAAACTCGACGTTTTGACACTTTGCAGCAGTTAGGGTCACAATTATACTGGAGTATTTTATTGGCATTTTTCATTTCGTATTCGTTGACCAGATATAATAAGGTCTTTGATTTTCGCGACTTTTAAACATTTTAAATGAAAGTATTTTAAACGGATTAATTGCGTATATTTTGATATTCGATAGTACATTTTTGAAAATCCAATGTTTCGAACATTTTACAGTAGTCCGTGGTCTACCTGTAACCTGCAAAAATATTATTACAAAACTTGTTAAAATTATGTTTTTTTGAGACTTCCCTACTAAGCTTCATAAATAAGATATAATTAGAAGAGTGATAGAACAGAAGTTAAGTAAAGGAGCATATCCAGATTAAATGAATATGGTATAAAAAATGTTCTTGAAAACGTAAAGGACTGCAAAGCTGAAATTTTTATGTTTTGGGTATGTCTTTGACCTTTTCAAAATTTCCATTATTCCACAATTCCAATATTTACATTATTTAAAAAAAAACATAATTCTTCCTTACAAGGCTTACTATTTTTAAATATATTGTAAATTATTGTCGGTAACGTACAAGCATAAAAGCATAATATATTTATCGCTTCACGCTTTTTCCCGCATAGCAGGGTAATGAAAGACATATCCAGACACTCTAAAATAATATTAATTTTTTTATTAATATCAAAATGATAATTATAAATAATTTATTAACATTATTATAATCCTTTTCACAATTTATTTATTTATATTTGCATTTGCTACGAGTTCCGACGCGGCCGTCAGCTCTATCGTATGTTGCCTATTAGTCAGGCATGCTCGAGTCAGTTCTAGCCTTGAAGGTTAGAGAGTTCATCTATTTATACCATCGTGGTGATACAGTCCAACAACTCGCCTTGCTCTTCGATATTCAAGAGAGCTGGCAAATGGCAGTTACCCACTTATCACTTGTCTCCTTGGTACTATAGTTAACGACGTTATGGCAGACACCAGATAAATAATCAATTTCTGAAAACTTGGGACATCTTCAAGTTAAGTCTAAGAATGTTTGTTTTGATACATATTTATACGGGAATAATAAATATAAATTATTTTCATAATAATTGTTTTTAAATTATCTATAAGCATAAAGTTTCTAACAAGTGTATGTCTTTTCCGAATGATTGAGTGTGGTGAGACTTGTTTGTTTTTAAACATAACAAAACATATTATTGAATATTATTCACATTTGATGTGACGTATATATAAATTGATCACATTTCCGGCGTTTAGATCTGCTAGTTCCGGAAGAAAACTGGAGAAATAGATATTCTTATTTGGTCAAATATGCTGCAGATAAAACTTACCAAATTTCCGGTCTTTCTTGATAATGTGCTCTTCAGCGTCTGGTGCTGGCGTGAATATCTTGTTCAAGTCGACTTCCTTATCACCAACTATTATAGGTTTATTCTCCAGATCTTCCTACAATATAAAATTCAAGTCAAAATTCGTAATTAATATAATATAAAAAAAATATTTTAAATGCATAAAGTCAAAATATTATGGCATTAAATAATTATATACATATGTATGTTTCTTATATGGAACAGTATCACTACGTTCTAGGTAGTTCAAGTTAACCCAAGGTACTTTGCAAATTTTTTTATTTATTTTTTTTTACCTAAATTTATTTTCTATCTTTCTATCCTTTTTTTAAAAACAAACTGGTATTAAAAGCACTGTACCATTGAATATAACTTCACATACAGCTAATATGAACGGGATTATATATGAAATGATATATTGTTTGTATTTTAATAATCGTATTACAAAAACAATCTACTTCTTTCATTGTACAATAATTTAAAACAAAATTTTGCAAGAAATGAATAAAAAACACTTAACGTACCTGTCAAAAGTTTTGATTTTTTTTTTTAAATCGTGAAAGTATAAAAGTAGATAAACACACAGCCAATTAGATATGAAATATATACAGAAAAGGTTAATATATAAAGCGATGTTGTTAGTAAAAATATTAATTAGATAAATTATTTTTTTAAACGATATTCAATCAGAAGTAAATCCCAATGTGTTGTAATATTTACAAATGAAAGTAAAACAAGTATTTAATTCCGATATCCTTACAGTAAGCAGTTCCGGGGGAGGCGACGTCGTGGTGGGGACCTCCACGTCGTTCTGTCATGGTAAAACTATGTAAATTTTTTATTTATAATTTATATTTCTGATTACAGTGTTTATGTATATATAAGAAATAGAAATATTATATAAATATATATAAAAAATAGTTTTTGTAAATATATTGTGACATCAATGTATCTCGTTTACTCCTGTTTCATATTACAGTTTAATATAAATAATAAAATATATACAATTATATATAAATAGATACAATTTTAAAGTTAATGAATTTATATGAAACTATTTAAACAGATTAATCGCGTATACTTTAGTATTCGAAATAGATACAGTACAAAATAATACAGTAACAAAATACATTTTTTAAAGATTACCTACTAAAAAAGAAATTCACATGGACTTTTTTTATATTTTATAAATATTATTATTATTATTTTGTTAATTAGTTTGGTAACGTTTTTATTTTTTTATTAAGTTTTTTATTGAGGCCGGTCGTGACGCAATGGAACAGCGTCTGACTGTATACGGTCGGTTGTGGGTTCGATCTGCACTGGGGGAATAATTATATTTAAATTATTTTCACTTCCTCGCTCTGGTAAGACAAAGTGCTGCGTTGTGTTCCACCACTCAACACGCAATGTCTCGAACTCGGTGAAAAGCAAAGTACAGAATGTCTTTATGCTAGGTACTTTCTGCCTACCCTGCTATACGAAAAAAAAGCGTGAAGTTAAAAAAATATATATTTCTTTATTTGTTTATTATTTATTTGTTTTTATAATTATTTTTTTTATATTTTACAACTATAAGCAAAAATTTATTTAAAATAGTTTCATTTAAAATGTATAAAAAAATGCGGATACGTTAACGTGTTTCAAATTTGTTTAGGTAGAAAGAGGATAGGAGAAGTGGAGGAGGATGACGGGGATAGTGGAGTTAAGGCTGGTGTAACAGTATTTGGATTGCAAATACTAGACCAGACAAATTCTCTGCCAATCTATAAAATTCTAGTTTCTCTTCTCTTTTTGTTATTCTACTTTGTAATAATGGCCTGCATTTAGATAAAATTGAAGAAATTGAGGCCTTTCGTAGCACAGTGGGATAGTGTCTGACTGTAAACACGATCGATTCTGGGTTCGATCCCCACTCTTTTACATTTCCTAATTATTTACATTTCCTCGCTCTGGTAAGACGTACGTAAGTAAGTACCGCATTAAGATCCACCACTCAACAGGCATTGTCTCGAAATCTGTGGAAAACGAAGTACAGAATGTCTTGACAAGCAAAGGTTTTAAGGTTGTATTAAATAATGTCCAAGCAGTGTATTTACTCCATTTTATTATTTTTTAAACAAAAATACCACAGACACATCAAATAGATAGTTTTGTACATAGATAAAATTATCAACAGCTAAAAAATCAAAATATTCTTATTTTTAATTTAGGAAATCCTATATTGTGGTTATAATGAAATAAATATAAAAACAGAAAAATAATACACGAAAATATGACTAATTTTATACATTTAAAATTAAATGAAGAATAAGAATAAGAAAAATCTTAACATATATTAATTAGGATTTTTTTAATTTATGATTTTTCATAATTTAAAAAAAATATTCATATAAAAATTCTTCATTTTTTAAAACCATATGTCATTTATATGATAACATAAATATGACTAGTCATTGGACTAAAATGTTAAAACAGCAAACAGTTAAGATACAGTTAATAATAAATTATAAACACAATATTATTTGGTACGCATCTCGAATGCTTCTAAATAACGCGTTCATCCAAAAATCGACAATTGTTATATAAAACTATCAAAAATTTCGAATTTACTGTACTTCTAAAATATATTACATTGAGTATCCATTAAGGCGCTTTGCGTAAGGCCTTGGTCTTAAAATACGTGTGATTAATAATCTGTGTAAGCTGTCACACTGCCAACGCCATCTAGTGTGACGGGTCTGTAATAATCTTTCATTTCGCCCCAACCGCGAGGTGCTACATTGAAATTTGGACCGCAGACGAGAGGCAAGCGCGGGCTTTTTGGTGAAGCGTACACATCGTTTAACTTGGTCGGAGCTAAAGGTACAGGTACTTCGACGTTTTGTACGGTAATTGTTGGCGGTGTGATAGGAAATGGTTCCATTTTTGGTAAATTCGAAGTGTGTTTCAATGCTGATTTGGGATATGTTTTTTGGTTCCGCAAGCTAGACGGCGGACGGTATGGCGTGTCGTGGTTCGCCACTGGGGTCGCTGTGGTGCACGTGTTTGATGTGTTTCGTCCTGAAATAAGATTAAAAATAAATTGAAATTAATAATACTTATAAAATTAATTAAAATGGAACAGTAGTGGTATATTTCTTAGGTTAAAAGTTATTAATAAATAGAAAAACTAGCTTTTTAGCTTCTCGCTTACATAGCAGTGTAGACAGTACCTATTGTCAAGACACTCCGTACTCCGCTTTCCGCTTAATATATACATATAATGAATATAAAACATTTTATAGGATCTTTTTGCTTTTATCTTAAATCTAGTTAATATTTATTTGTTATAAACAAAGTTGTCAGACACAAAACTAATCTTTGTTAAAACAAGGAATCTTTAAAGAAAGTGCCAAGTAAAGGTATTATAAGTATGTAAACCAGGCAACAGGACGGGACGAATCTGTTTAATAGAAAGACTGTCCTGGATACACTACGTGCATTATAATGTCATTTTGTTTTGTCCCTGCTTGTGATACGTGTTCTAGAACCTTCTCCGACTTTTCACTAATCAATATCAATATTTTAATCAATACATATTTACTTTTTTCTTTTTTTTCTATTAAGAATGGATTTCGGATATATGGTCGTTTATTTATTTAAATGACTTTTTTGTTTTGATTATTTTATATATCTTTATATTTTCCCTATTTAGAACTAGGCTTACGAGACTTGTAGAACTTAGCGTGTCTATATATTATTTATTTTTAGAAATATTCTTTTTAATTATTTTATTTTATTGTCAATTATTGTTTTTCATCAGGCATGCCTACCTATAAAAGGAGTACAGGAATACGAACATGACACACAGATAAATAATATTAAAGCGTAGTTTTCAAATTTGAATAAACTTTTACAAAAAACATCAAACAAATGTTTTTTTGTTAAAACTGACTTAATAATACATTATAATGATTTTACTTGTTTTATATTACAGTAATAATTAACGGTTTATGTAGTTTAATATAAATTTCTTTTAGTTTTGACGAAAAGAACAAGAAATGTCATAAATAATAAAACGTTACGTTTTTTTTATGTTTATTGATTTATAGAAATATAATTCAGGTCTTTATTTTTTTTTTTCAGCTTCTCATTTTTTCCCATTAAGTGTAAAGTAAGCGTAATATTTTCTTTATTGAATCTATTCTTACCTCGTCCCTCGTGTACCCATTTCACAGAGCGTTTCTTCCTGTTCACGTACATGCTCTGGCCCTTGCTCATGTGGTTACTGGAGTCTGACAACGACTTGGAGATAGCTCTCGCTAGGTCCATCTGCTCCTTCACAGTGGGATGTACTCCTGGCACATAAAATGCTGATGATGCGAAGGTTTTCTCTGAAAAGTAGAAAAAAAATTAACTTTAAAATATTGCAAAACTTTTTAAATGAAACTATTTCAAACGGATTAATCGCGTATATTTTGGTGTTTGTTTGAAAATACATTTTAGAAAACTCGACGTTTGACACTTTGCAGCAGTTAGGGTCACAATTATACTGGAGTATTTTATTGGCATTTTTCATTTCGTATTCGTTGACCAGATATAATAAGGTCTTTGATTTTCGCGACTTTTAAACATTTTAAATGAAACTATTTTAAACGGATTAATTGCGTATATTTTGGTATTCAATAGTACATTTTTGAAAACCCAATGTTTCGAACATTTTACAGTAGTCCGTAGTCTACCTGTGACCTGCAAAATTGTGAAAATCAAGGATTCTATTATTACAAAACTTGTTAAAGTATTAGTTTTTTTTTGAAATTTCGCTACTATGCTTCATAAATAAGATATAATTAGAAGAGTGATAGAACAGAAGTTAAGTAAAGGAGCATATTCAGATTAAATGAATATGGTATAAAAAAATGTTCTTGGAAATGTAAAGGACTGCAAATTTGAATTTTTTATGTTTTGGGTGTGACTTTGACCTGTTCGAAATTTCCATTATTCCACAATTCCAATATATACATTATTTAAAAAAAACATAATACTTCCTTACAAGGCTTACTATTTTTAAATATATTGTAAATTATTGTCGGTAACATACAAGCATAAAAGCATAATATATTTATCGCTTCACGCTTTTTCCCGCATAGCAGGGTAATGAAAGACATATCCAGACACTCTAAAATAATATTAATTTTTTTATTAATATCAAAATGATAATTATAAATAATTTATTAACATTATTATAATCCTTTTCACAATTTATTTATTTATATTTGCATTTGCTACGAGTTCCGACGCGGCCGTCAGGTCTATCGTATGTTGCCTATTAGTCAGGCATGCTCGAGTCAGTTCTAGCCTTGAAGGTTAGAGAGTTCATCTATTTATACCATCGTGGTGATACAGTCCAACAACTCGCCTTGCTCTTCGATATTCAAGAGAGCTGGCAAATGGCAGTTACCCACTTATCACTTGTCTCCTTGGTGCTATAGTTAACGACGTTATGGCAGACACCAGATAAATAATCAATTTCTGAAAACTTGGGACATCTTCAAGTTAAGTCTAAGAATGTTTGTTTTGATACATATTTATACGGGAATAATAAATATAAATTATTTTCATAATAATTGTTTTTAAATTATCTATAAGCATAAAGTTTCTAACAAGTGTATGTCTTTTCCGAATGATTGAGTGTGGTGAGACTTTTTTGTTTTTAAACATAACAAAACATATTATTGAATATTATTCCATTTGATGTGACGTATATATAAATTGTTTACATTTCCGGCGTTTCGATCTGCTAATTCCGGAAGAAAACTGGAGAAATAGATATTCTTATTTGGTCAAATATGCTGCAGATAAAACTTACCAAATTTCCGGTCTTTCTTGATAATGTGCTCTTCAGCATCTGGTGCTGGCGTGAATATCTTGTTCAAGTCGACTTCCTTATCACCAACTATTATAGGTTTATTCTCCAGATCTTCCTACAATAAAAAATTCAAGTCAAAATTCGTAATTAATATAATATAAAAAAAACAATATTTTAAATGCATAAAGTCAAAATATTATGGCATTAAATAATTATATACATATGTATGTTTCTTATATGGAACAGTATCACTACGTTCTAGGTAGTTCAAGTTAACCCAAGGTACTTTGCAAATTTTTTTAATATTTTTTTTACCTAAATTTATTTTCTATCTTTCTATTCTTTTTTTAAAAACAAACTGGTATTAAAAGCACTGTACCATTGAATATAACTTCACATACAGCTAATATGAACGGGATTATATATGAAATGATATATTGTTTGTATTTTAATAATCGTATTACAAAAACAATCTACTTCTTTCATTGTACAATAATTTAAAACAAAATTTTGCAAGAAATAAATAAAAAACACTAAACGTACCTGTCAAAAATTTTGATTTTTTTTTAAATCGTGAAAGCATAAAAGTAGATAAACACACAGCCAATTAGATATGAAATATATACAGAAAAGGTTAATATATAAAGCGATGTTGTTAGTAAAAATATTAATTAGATAAATTATTTTTTTAAACGATATTCAATCAGAAGTAAATCCCAATGTGTTGTAATATTTACAAATGAAAGTAAAACAAGTATTTAATTCCGATATCCTTACAGTAAGCAGTTCCGGGGGAGGCGACGTCGTGGTGGGGACCTCCACGTCGTTCTGTCATGGTAAAACTATGTAAATTTTTTATTTATAATTTATATTTCTGATTACAGTTTTTATGTATATATAAGAAATAGAAATATTATATAAATATATATAAAAAATAGTTTTTGTAAATATATTGTGACATGAATGTATCTCGTTTACTCCTGTTTCATATTACAGTTTAATATAAATAATAAAATATATACAATTATATATAAATAGATACAATTTCAAAGTTAAAGAATTTATATGAAACTATTTAAACAGATTAATCGCGTATACTTTAGTATTCGAAATAGATACAGTACAAAATAACAGTAACAAAATACATTTTTTAAAGATTACCTACTTAAAAAGAAATTCACATTGAGTTTTTTTTATATTTTATAAATATTATTATTATTATTTTGTTAATTAGTTTGGTAAAGTTTTCATTTTTTTATTAACTTTTTTATTGAGGCCGGTCGTGACGCAATGGAACAACGTCTGACTGTAAACGCGGTCGGTTGTGGGTTCGATCTGCACTGGGGGAATAATTATATTTAAATTATTTTCACTTCCTCGCTCTGGTAAGACAAAGTGCTGCGTTGTGTTCCACCACTCAACACGCAATGTCTCGAACTCGGTGAAAAGCAAAGTACAGAATGTCTTTATGCTAGGTACTTTCTGCCTACCCTGCTATACGAAAAAAAAGCGTGAAGTTAAAAAAATATATATTTCTTTATTTGTTTATTATTTATTTGTTTTTATAATTATTTTTTTTATATTTTACAACTATAAGCAAAAATTTATTTAAAATAGTTTCATTTAAAATGTGTAAAAAAATGCGGATACGTTAACGTGTTTCAAATTTGTTTAGGTAGAAAGAGGATAGGAGAAGTGGAGGAGGATGACGGGGATAGTGGAGTTAAGGCTGGCGTAACAGTATTTGGATTGCAAATACTAGACCAGACAAATTCTCTGCCAATCTATAAAATTCTAGTTTCTCTTCTCTTTTTGTTATTCTACTTTGTAATAATGGCCTGCATTTAGATAAAATTGAAGAAATTGAGGCCTTTCGTAGCACAGTGGGATAGTGTCTGACTGTAAACACGATCGATTCTGGGTTCGATCCCCACTCTTTTACATTTCCTAATTATTTACATTTCCTCGCTCTGGTAAGACGTACGTAAGTAAGTACCGCATTAAGATCCACCACTCAACAGGCATTGTCTCGAAATCTGTGGAAAACGAAGTACAGAATGTCTTGACAATGGGTACTTTCTGTCAATGGCTAGGCGAGATAAAGCGTGAGGCTCCAAAAAAAAAACTATCATTAAACATTTAAAAGGTGATAAGATGGCAAGTACTTCTGATAGTAAGCGCACATACAATATTAAACGTATTATATTTATATATTCCATAATTCCACTGACCCTGTTGCTATTTGCTTACGAAAATGAAATAAAGAACTGAAAGCCAATTCGTATATAAACAATCCATGGTTTTTTATTTGGTGTCGACTCGCCTTAACCTAAAGAACATAGTCTTACGACAATCTGTTCTAAAGTTTTCATTATTATTTAGAGATATTATACATTGAGTGGCGGAACCCAACACCGTGTTTTGTCTATCCAGGTAAACGTAATATGCTCAAAATAATTTTAATAGTGAATTAAACCTTTCTATTGCTGCCAGCTAGCTTTTCATAGCAATCAAGCCAACTATAATTCACGGTTATAGGGTGTTTTCTTTAGAAAAAATCTTATTCATCCCCTTAATTCTGATATATCTTCATAAAAATAACAAAGGAAAAATAATTGACGAATATTTTGGCACACATCCAGACAGACACGCAAATTTAAGATTGGGATCAAGCGTGTATTTTACAATTTTATAATTTAGGTCGCTTAGCACAGTTTCTTTGATGAACGTTGTCACTTTTGTATGGGAAGTCGTATAACGAATAGCTCATAAATGATATTGGAATATGAATTATTTACCTCGGTTCTTTTATCAAAATTTGATAATCTTGCACAATATTCTAGTTTTTTTCAACTTCACTGTTTTTTTAGAGGGGCTGTCAAAGAAAATGGAATACCGGAATGGAAAACGCAGCTGGCTCTATCACACTTGAATCTCTATCATCTATCACATTTATTTCTTTGTTAATTTAGAAAATATAGCTTTATAGCTTTTATCCCGCATAGCAGGGCATGCTTCTTGTCTGGAAGTAGGTAACTGGTGTGTGTTGAACTAAATCAAACAGATATTAACAGATTACACAACAGACAACAAACAACAAACTAAAAAAAATCCCTACTTACATACATACACACATAAAATTAACACGCACACACACTTGGAACATCAATTGATTGTTTAGTTGATCAGTTCACTTAAATATGAATTTAATTTAGTTTGTCATTTGATTGTTATAAACAATATATATTCTTTGATATTAAGTATTATTTCATTTGATTTTTACTGTAAAAGACTTTTCCTATTATATACTGTGACGATAGACAGTCTATAAATGTGTTTTTATTTTGGTAGAGTATATCAAAGAGGTATAAAACCGAACGGACGTTTTATTAACCCTAATCTCCTTTACACTCAACATACTTGCACACAGACACACATCCATGTTTTTTTAGATTTACGCTTTTAACCCTGCTACAGTCGACATAAAGTACTTAGCGTCAAGACACTCTGTACTTCGCTTTCCGCCGAATTCGAGACATTGCGTGTTGAGTGGCGAAACTCAACGCCACATTTTGTCCTACCAGAGCGAGGAAATGCCAATATATTCACGCCTCCGAGTAGAAATCGAACCTACAACAGATCTTGTTTACAGTTGAACGTTGTCCCTGGCCTCACATCCACGTTATTATGTTATATATTTAAAACTGTTAATACGTTGTTTGTTCACTTGGGGATATTGTTACCATATTCTGAAGGAAACCGATAATGTCTATAATCTATATCGTGTTTTAGTGTATAATTAATTTAGTTCTAATAAAAACTTTTTTTCTTCGTCATCTGTGCCATCTCTCCTGTTACATCTGTTGGAGCTATTTGCAGCTCGGTCCTTCAATGTCCGTTTCTTCCGGTCTTTAGAGCCGTTCTACGATGATATGACCTATGTCATTTTATATATAATTTTCCAACGCTTATAGTCAGCACTTTGTTCACACAAGCCAATTTCGTATATTTTACATTAAAAAAATTATTTTGAGTAAATTAATTGTATATTATTAAATTTAATGTTGAATAGCCATAAAATTCTCGTTGAAATTAAAAAAAAACATACAAATTGATCTATTTGTCTCGTGTTAAAAAAAAATTACAATGTCACTTTTGTTCGCTCTAGACGTAATAAATTTAGACAATTATAAAATACTATCTGTTATCACGTCACATATATTTTAAAGGTTATTTTATAATTTATTTTTATAGAAAAATCAAATTGGCAGTGGAAAATTATCGGTGAAGCAAAAAATAGTTAATGTTTTAGTACATTACCTAACAGTTACGCAATCTAGAACAAAAACAAACGGATAGACTGATCTAATCCATTAATGTAATACTTCATACATGGCACACGGCACAGACGATGTTGAGCCAAGCCACATCACTTGATACTCATTAATCTTCAATTTTGCTTCACGCTTTTATCCCGCATTTATAACAGGGTAGACAGAAAGTACCTAGTGTCAAAACACTCCGTACTTTGCTGTCCACCGAATTCGAGACATTGCTGGGTGCTCAACGCCGCACCGCCTCATCAAATCCTTCCGCCGAGTGGGAATCAAACCCATAAACAATCGCGTTTACAAACAGACGCTGTCACACTGCACTACGACCGGCCTCAATTCTTAATTTTACATTAAATAATATATGTTAATAAGAAATTGTAATAGATAACGGTGTTTGGAACAGTGTCTGACTGTGAGGCGAGGTGGTTCGATCTCGACGAAGAATATGGTCACTAGCTAAATTCTTATTTCTACGCTAATAAGACAAAATGCAGCTCGAGTTCCGCCTCTTAAAAAATATAGAAATAGAACGGAGAGTCTAAACAATACTTTCTGTCAACCCTACTATGCAGGAAAAAATATTTTATAAAGTTATAATCGCGTGTCTTACTCAGATACTTGAAAATATTTATTTTTAACTATCTGAAAATAGTTGGAAACGAATTGTTTTATTATGTATTATTTTTCAGTCAGTCAAGTCAAAAAGTCTATCTCGACCACGGCCTCTTAAGGTTTATTTTGGAATATACGCGATTAATCTAATTAAGTGCGGGGATCGAGGTTATATAGATCAGAATAATTTCACGAAAATGTCATATAATTTATGTTCATTATAAGTTCTACAAACATATGTAGAGGTTGTAGGCAGCTCCGGTACTGCCGAGCTTCATTGATTACTATCACCAAGTAATGCTTTACATTTTTATAAAAATATCTTATGTTCTATTAAACAATATATTAATGTTCTAGAATAACTTCTTATCTTCGTTCTATGGACCTCATAGCTATATTTGTTTCAATTTTAATTCTAATTTAATCTCACCTGATCTGACTCATTTTAAGTTGGCACTACCATAAAATGACAACTCATTTTTTTTGGCAGCCTTAATTTCAAAAAAGGTTTTATGCATTCCCAGACTGTTCCTTATCGTGATTTAGGTTTTCCCCCACACCGTAGTTAAAAGTACACTATATTTCTATGTTATTATTTCCTGTTCTCAGCATATTTTAGAATCCGTGAATTAATAATTAGAAACTATAAGTATTTAAAACAAAATGTAAAATGTATTAAAAAATATATTAGAAACATAGAAAATTTTAAACATAGTGAGACTCGAACCTGCGCTTCTTGGAAACCTTTCTACTACGTATGTAGTGTTCATTTCCTTACTGTTTGAATAACATAAAAAAATGACAAAATCTATCATTATGTTAGACCCAAAATCAATAATATATATATATATATATATATATATATATATATATATATATATATATATATATATATATAACTTTCAACTACCAAATAAACTAACCAGACCACCGCGCACGTCACGTCAGTGTACTAAAAACTTTTAACATTAGCATATTATATGCAAATACATAGTATGTATTTTTCGAACACGCGTTGGCGGCCGCAGGTTCAATGCCCAGTCCAGAATGAGAGCATTACACCACTTAGGTTGATAACATTTGAAACTCCTAAATCAATCAAATGTATGTTAAAATGATTATTATAGAGTACTTGAATTTAAAAACCCATTAGACTCATTTCATTTTGTTAGTCATAGCTCGTTTTAGATGTTTAGTTAATATGAACATGACAGACATGTTGATATATGTGTTTATGTATTTCTAGTTGATTGGCCGCATTTTTTTTAAATAATCAAAGTAGTATTCCGTAACTTTAAGCATTAAAAGCAGGATAGAACTAGAGTCGAGACACTACGTTTACAGTTTTCTGTCTGAAATCTAGACATTACGTATTGAGTTGCGAAAGCAACGCCGCTCTTTGTCTTACTAGAGTACAGAAATGAATATAAATTAATTAATAAAACGAAATCTCTTTTATTGCCTTCCTTCACTAAATATGTCAATTTCTAAGTTTTTACGTGCATTCTTACTGGGGAAGGTCTGCAACTCAAACTTACGAAAAAAATCAATTATTAACAATATTTTACTCTATGCAAAATTTTAACTACAAACTTCACTTGACTGACTTCATACGTTATTTATATTTATATTAACTTTAAATAAAAAAAAACATATCTGCATTTTTTTTCTTAGTATATCTGCTATATGAGAAACATACAAAGGTAGTAAGGAGCTTTATTTTTTAATTTATTTAATAAATAATTTACATTTAATTAAATTATTAAATAATTTTATTTATTTTTTAATTTATTTAATAAATAATTTACATTCAATTAAATAAATACAACTGGTACGCCATTTAAATTGTTTTATTTAAGTTAAGCTTATTTTTTCTTATGCAACTTGCATCAAGTCTACGTAAATTCTCTGGCAATATATAAGTATTTAAACAATAAAAACCGTTCGAAATGCCCTGATTTTTAGGTTAATCTATCTAAAGGAATGTTTAAGTCTCAACATCTTTATTTTATAACAACAGAAGACAAAAGCTATTTAAATTAGCCGAACGAGGAAGTGGAGACATTTTGAATATTCGCCAAAAATCTATCGACTTGCGTGTTATTTTGAAATGTAAGTACAAAATTGTGTATGTTGTAGTAGTACGTATACAGGAAGTACGTAGTGTCAAGACACACCGTACTCCGCTTTCAGACTAATTCGAGACATTACGTGTTGAGTGGCGGAACTCAACGTCGTCGCTTTGCTTTGGTAAGAACAGGAGCGAAGAAATGGACATAATTTAATTATAATCATTCCCTCGAGTAGGGATCGAATTTACAACCGATCGCGATTTGCTCAAAATTGTCTAATACTATTAGATATTAACATACGTGTGTTTTGAAAAAAAAATGACATTCACGTTGCTAAGGTTACATATACCTTACATTTCAACAAGAGCTCTAGTTGTATTAAATTTTGGGATTATTATATTGAATTGTTCAGGTTGCAGGAGACACCCTTGCGACTAACGACACCCTCAGAATCAACCACGTAGTGCTTCTACACTTCATCAATCCGGTCAACAATCAATGATTTTAAACATTAAAAGCACATTCTTCTTTTGTTTCTAATAAATAATTATGAAAATTATATGCAACTAATATATAATATATACCTCTTTTATAAACGTTTATATGTTAAGAATAAAGCAAAGACATTAAGGTTGCAAGTAAATATTGTCATCTGATCCGAATGTGTTCAAATTTTCAAGTAAAAATACGTCAAAAAATGGTTCAAAATATTTTTTTTATATTAATTTAATTATATTTATTCATGTACCAAATTAATCAATAAAAACAGATTCTAAATAATAAGACTCTGTCATGTCATGATTAACATCCTCTAGAAACGGATAGTAGATGATAAAGGCAATTATCTAAAATTGCTATGTATTCGGAACTTTCTAGAACGATGACGGCATAATGACTTAAGGTTAGACCCATATGAACTATGATGGTACAAACCATAAATACGAACGAATTATTATTGTTATTATTATCAATACATTAAAGATGTTCTTTATTTAGAACATGCCTAATTTCTGATATTAATTACCAAAGTTTTATATTATGGAATTTTTACTAAATATAATCTGTTACGCCTGCGCTATGTCCAAAATCATCGATTAATTGCAGAATCTCGAGTAAAAATCGATTTTTTTTTGCTATATAAATATACCTTATGAGTAATTATAATGAAACACTAGTCTTATAATGTTGTTTTTTTTAAATATGATGAAATTTTATATCGTCATCTGTCATTCTGAATCATCATTCGATTTTGTCTCTTAACTTAATGAAAATGAAGTAGGAAATTATTACTATTTTAATAATATTTCCAATATCGTTATTAGTGGAGGCAATCGTTGCGCAGTGGGATAGCGTCTGATTGTAAACACGACTGGTTATTGGTTCGATTTACATTAGGGGGAAAATTTCTAATTTTTAAATATTTTTTTATTTCTCCGCTCTGGTAAGACCAAGCGCTGCGTTGATTTTCACACTCAATACGTTATGTCTAGATTTTGGGTAGAAAGGTGTCAACGTGGTGTTTTATCCCAGGGTTGTCTCTGACTATCTCTGACCTCTCCCGTATAGCAGATGCGGAATAAAGTGAAAGGAAGTAAAGGAGTTTAAAATAAACTAAAAGAAAGAATATGATTATGGTTATGATTAATAATTATGATTGTATCGTCTTACAATCCCATCATATATTCACACCTTCATACAAATTGGACGACACGCAGGTCAAAACAACGTTGAAAGGTTTTTATACATTGATAGAGGGATATAGGTAAATCTAAAGATGATGTTAAAATTGTACTATGAAATAGTTTTAAATATATTTATTTTTAATAAAATGAACAATACTGTTTGCCATTTTTTTGCGTTTTATTCAATTTAAAACACGTTTACGATTTCACAACACGCCAGTCATACAAATTATTGTAGATCTTTTTTTAAATATTTTGTGTTTATTTAATAAATAGTTAGTTATTCTACCTATTTTCTAACTAATAATTATACTTTAGAAATTTCAAAATGCTCGCGTTTTAACTTGATGGTTATTTCAAAATTTTATTTTCAACTTTTTTGAAAAAAGTTTCGGATGTTATTGTATTTAAACGTTTTTTTTGAATATATAAAATTTATTCCCCTACAGACTGGATCTGTACCTTTTTTTCCCTTGTTTTTTTTTTTTATTTTTCATTTTCATATAATTATCATCAGCTACTTAAAACTAAGATCTATATTTAAATTTAAGCGATTTTTTGACAAAATCAAAATATTTTAATTCTACGAGGGTACATTTATATAAATTATTTTTCACATTGAACATATAAAAGATTTAATGTGGGTTTAGGTGTGAGAGATTTAAACCTTATAAAGATAAAGCTCTTAGAAATAAAGAAAAAAAATAGGTACGTGATAATTTTCTAAGGCGAAGATGTATTGACACATATTTGGACATAGTTATTTCTCATTTAAACATTTATAACATCCTATATCTACAAACTTCAGTCTAGCACCGAACCCCCTACCACCAGATCAATGAAATCCACATTCGAGTCCCTATATATTTATGCCAGACGTAGTTTGTCATCAATCTGCCCACATATTACAACAATAGTTAGAACCCAATGCGTTCAAGGAACAATCTATTTCTACAGGCACCTGGAGCACGGCCAGCTACGATAAATGCAACCGTATAACGGGATGGAGCCACGATAATAAATATAACGTTCAATTACAATTTTACACTTGTTGAAATAATATTTAGTTATTATTCATATGAACGCAGTAAAGTTTTCAAGGAATAAATATATTTTGTGTGCGTTTTTGATCATCGCTTTAATGTTATTAGTTAATATTAAAGCGATGATCAAAAACGCTTCGATTATAAATAATAATCCAAATTTGAGATATTTTTTTATACTAGCGAATTTTTTATTAGATTTTTGAAGAAATTTTAATAGCAAGGAAATAAAGCTGATAATAGAGAGCGAAATACGGAGTGTTTTGACACTAGATACTTCCTGTCTACCCTGCAGCGGGATTAAAACGTGAAGCTTTCAAAAATACCTTCTAATCCTCATATAAATAAAATTATTGAAGCGCTACCTATATACATATGTACGATCTACCCATGCAAGTATATTTACACATTTTTTAAAAATATTTTAAGCTAATATAGTTTTGTCTGATATTAGAAATTCAAACTAATACATTGAAATAGAAAAAGATAGAAAGAGTTTATGCAGTGAAATAACTGAATAAAAAAAACATCTAAAAATAATTTACATTGGTTCTAATTACTTCTAAGGACCAGTAATGAACGGAAAATTGACTATAAGTTATAATTTTGAGTAACTATTGTCTGAAGTAACGAGTACCGTAGTATAACTATTGTGATTTAAAAACAAAACAGATTGATCTCTTTTGACATTGCAATCCATTATTGTATTTGAGTGTGTTCATCCATGTTCTTATATTTTCCATACAACGTGACACGGATAAAGTTTATGTTTTTTATTGGACGTCATAGCTGAAAGCTGTATAATTAAAACAAAACGAGAAACCTATAGCTCACTATCAGGGGAACAGGGAAATTGTTTTTAAAAACATTCTAGAAACGGAATAGAAACTGTATTTCCTTTTTATTCTGATATGCTTGTCTATGACCACACCAAGCCTGGTGTTCATCGTTTATGTGGTCTACGATGACTCACGCCTTACTCAAAGGTAATGGATGATATATGTTTATACTTTCAAAAACCCTTCACTTTTACCTATATATATATATATATATATATATATATATATATATATATATATATATATATATATGTTTTTATTTTTTAGTTTCACTTTTTCCTAGTCCTAGTGTAGTAGCTGGTGTCGAAACACACCAAACTTTTCACCGAATTCGAGATATTGTGTGATGAGTAATATAACTCAAAGCCTCACTTTAATTTACCAGAGTATAGTAATTTAAATGTAATCACTCCCCCGAATGGGAATCGAATCCACAACCGATCGCGTCTACAGTCAGACGCTGTCCCACTGCTCACCGGCCTCAATACTCGGCTCGGCCTAATATACATAATTATATATAAATAAAGTTAGTAAATCTAACTACAATACTATACTTAAATAAATACATACATAAATACCAGATCCCGAAGCACCTCTGAAGCTTAACGACTAATAATACAGCAACTTACCCAACTTACAGGGAACAATTTGTAGCTTAAATTTGTGAGGAATTCCTTTTTTTTCGGATCATACATGTCCGAGGGTTTGAAGCCGCGCTTGGTGATCAGGGAGCTGTTCACGCTGGAGGAGCTCTTGACGTCGTCGAAGCTGTCGCGGTGGACCACGCGGTCGTTGATCTTGTGGATGCTGGACATCTTGTTTGATGAATACTGGCTTTCGCTTATTGTCATCATTTTGGTACACTTTGCACATACACTTGTTACTCTAATTCACTTTGTTGATTCTGCTATTTGATGTATCAAAAGTTCGTTTTTGTTTAATTAATTGTTTGTATGATCTACAATAGAAAGTTAAGTAAGAAAGTTAAGAAAGTTAAGTATATGTTATCTTTTCATACCTTTAATATTATAAATTGATACTTTAGCGCAGTTGATTAGACGCAGTCTGTTTTCGCTAAGGTAGCAACTTCGAATCCCAGTTGACAATATTCCTTTCTCCATATTGAGGAAAGGAAACGAATTAAAATTAAACATCATAATAGAGAAAATAAAAGATTCCAAACGCAAATTTGAAGTAATCATGTTGTTTTACGTACAAAATAAAAAAAAACGCAAATGTGTATTACAGAATTATGACCACTATATACAGTGTTCTAAAGTATATATTACTAGTATCGTTTTTTGGTACGCAAATAGCTTTTCAAACAGTTGCCGGGCGCATTTTACGTGTTTACGCGAACTGAGGCCATTGGGCAACGGCGCGGCGCTTTTAGACGGTTTGGAAATATGTTTAACCCTAATGATGAGTTTAGCCTTAATTTTGTTTTAAACACACATAACAATGGTACTTTCTCTAGAAAATATTAGATTTCCTTATACAATAAACGATTTAACGTCTTTTAAAACGTTACGCATTTGAATTTAAAAAAAGGATGACAAAGCACGCTATTTCCTAGATAGCAGTATAATCAAAGAGAACCTAATGTCAAGACACACCAACGTTTCCCAGCCGTATTGGAGACATTGTATGTCGAGTGGTGGAATTCAACGCCGTACTTTTTCACACCAGAGTGGACAAATAAAAATAAATTAAAATCTTATTGTAATAAGATCTTGGTTTTTCGCGTTTTTATACATTTTAAATGAAGCTATTTTAAACGGATTAATCGCATATATTTTGGTATTCGAAAATACATTTTTGAAAATCCGACATTTTGAATACTTTACAGTAGTCCGTGGTTCCAGTGGTCTACCTGTGACTACGGACTACTGTAAAGTGCCGCCTAAAATATAATTTTAAAACATATCGAACAATGTTTTAACATTTGTTCTTTCTGCTTGACCTGTTGGTGAGTCTGTTTTTTTGTTTCCTTGTAACTGCAAAACCTGTGAAGCGATTTTGACAAATGACACGTCGTTAGAATCGTTTTAGGGGAGCGAGTGTCACTGAGCGTATAAAAATTTAACCGCAGATCGGTTTTAATTTTTTTTAATTTTTACTTGTTTAATATATTTAAACATACTAAAGTATGCCTATTCCTATTTAAAAATATAAAAAATATTAAATTGGTAAAAGTATAAAAAAATATTCCATTATATTATTTTTTAATTCATGAAAACCATAAAATTATTTAACGGAATTGTAATTAGGTTAAACATGCCTTTATCATTTTACACGAATTATTCATAATTGTACTGGGTCATTTGTTTTTCGTGAAACAGATAAGAAAAATATTACAATTACTTGTTACATTGACATAAAATGACGTCACGGTGCAATAGAAAAATATCTGAAGGTGGTTCTGGATTTGAATATTATTTAAGAAATGTGGTTTATATACTTTTATTTTTATTTAGCTTCACGCTTTTATTCCGCATAGCAGATTAGACAGGAGTAGAGAGGAGACACTCCGTTTTTCCCTAGCTTTCTACTGAATCCGAGACACGCGTTGAGTGGTGGAGCTTAACGCCGCACATTAAATTTAATAATTTAAATATCATCATTCCCCCGAGTGGGAATCGAATCCACAACTCCTCCAAACCTCGTTTGCAGTCGGACTATAACATTACTTACGTATAGAATTGTAAAATTACATTCAGCACTTAACATGTAATATTTTTTGAAAAAAGGAGTGATTTATCTTTATGAAACAAAGGTGAACTGGAGGAAGGTCGTGAAAAGCATGAGGGGAGAAACGTAGGAAAGTTATATAAGAAGAGGCTAATGACTGTTTGAGAAGAAAGAAGTACGCAGAGACCAAATAATGATCTTTATATTCTTTATCCTTAACGTTAGAATATGTGGGATGGGTGGGCGACTTTTTATTAAGATTTTGTATGTCAGATGAAGATTTTGTATGTTAGATATATAATATTTTTATCTTCGATGTATGTTTGTATAGTAAGGCAGTATAACTGAAAGCGAGTTAATTATGGCCTCAATATAAAATTTGTGAAATTATTGTTCTAGTAAATCAAATCGTGGCGTTGACTTCCGCCATTCAACACATAATGCCTCGCATTTAGGCGTAAAGTGGAGAACATAGGATTTTGATACAAGTCATTTCTGCCTAGCTACTTTTTTTAAAACAAAAGGTAATCAATGTAAATAGTAAAAAATATCTAATTAGATAAATCTATTATATTAATATTATATCATCAAGAACATAAAGACGGAAGAAAAGACAAAATAATAAATAACCTCATAACGGCGCCAAAGCCGGCAGAGGAACCGTTAAAGATTTCGTATTCACAAGAGGTGACCTTGTGTGATTATTTCTAAGAGTTCATTGCCTCTATTTACATATACATATATACATACGGTTCAATATTAAAATTCATTGTTTTTTTTGGTCAAGTTTGACCTTTGACCTTAAAATAAATTTAAGGTGCCGTTGATATTTTAGTTAGAACGTTTGTCATGGCGCAGTGTGATACCGTCTGACTGTAAACGTGATCGGTTGTAAGTTCGATTCCCACTTGGGGAATAACACTTAACGGACACTAGGTTCTCTCTGTTAACCCTGCTATGCGAGATAAAGCGTGAAGCATTTCTCTTAATTTATTTCATTTAAAAACAAATCGCTTTGCAAAGATCGCTTTATAAATCAATCTTCACTTTATTATATACCTAAGTATAATAAAGTGAAATTGAAATAAATTTGAATCAAATAAAAAAATTATCATTTCAAATACATTATGTTTTATCTGTAACCACGGACTACAGTAAAGTGTTCGAAACGTCAGGTTTCCAAAAATGTATTTTCCAGTATCAAAATATACGCGATTAATCCGTTTAATATAACTAAATATATCCGTTTAATATATCTAAATATAAAAATCTAAGATCTTATTACATTATGTTTTAATTTTATTTCGACGTTGTTTTAAGTAATCCTAAAGAATATCGTTAAAGTATTGGGTCATTCCAAATTATACGGCGAAGACGTTTCCCGTTGACAGTCGCATGTGCTCAACTGCGTTAATTATTATTATGTTAGATGTTTTAAAAGATAAAAACATCTTTACACATCTCCCGCAGAATATTGCTAGTTTTTATTAACTTCACGCTTTTATCTCGCATAGTGTAGAAAGAAAGTACCTAGTGTCAAGACACCGAATTCGAGACATTACGTGTTGAGTGGTGGAACTCAACGCCACATTTTCTCTTAATTTTAAATATAATCACTCCCGCGAGTGAGAATCGAATCCACAACCGGTCGCGTTTACAGTCAAGCCGGCCTCATTGCTAGTTTTTTTCTGTTTAAATAAGAAAGGCGACGTTAAATTGTCACCTCAAATAAAATAGAGTGTCATATAACTTCGACAATAAACTAACTATCTTTGCGTTCTTTACGCGAAATGGAAAAGCATGAATAATATGTATGTAATACTTCTTCTAAGAGAAATCTTAGAAGAAGTATTCTTCAAGTCCAAACAGATGAATACGCGAAAATCGGTATTAAATGCTGGTTGGCATGTCTCTCTCTTTACTGTAACGGAGGAATGATCATATTTAACATGTTATTCATTTCCTCGCTCTGGTAAAACAAAGCGGCATTTAGTTCCGCCACGCAACACATAATGTCTCGAATTTGGCGGAAAGTGAGTGGGAGTACGGAATGTTTTGACACTAGGTACTTCCTGTCTAGCCTGCTAGTCGAGATAAAAGCGTGAAGCCACAAAAACAACATTGTATTTTGTTTAACCCTTGTTAAAATTTGTTCTTTTGCATGTGATATTAACCTTAACATAGTTTGAAATAAATCGCTTTAAGTAAACAATGTATATATTTACTTTAATAATATTGTAAAACCACCTAAAAGAACAACGGAGTGTTTTGACACTAGGTAGTGCTTTACCAGATATATTCAAATAAATATGTAAACTGGGTCTCAACATAGCGAGTCCCCAAATGCCTCGGAGTCCCATAACAGTGTTGACGATAAATTACTTATAAATTTAATAATTATCTTTAAATAGTAAAAAAGCTTAAAGATATTGACATGTATATTAAAAATGAAAACAGATGTGTCTGTCCGTACAGCTGTCCCCACATTACTCAACAACTGTATTAAAAAATATTCTTTGATCTAAAAGTCTCTATTCTTGTGAGGCAGGTCTTGGAAATATGTTGTGTATAATGAATTTGGCTTATGTTCTGATAGTTTGAAACGTAAATTAAAGAACAGGGAAGGTTAAATGGAGTGACTTATTATTCGGTATACTTTTGTTTAAGATATATATTTATTTGGGTAGACAGAAAGTACCTAGTGTCAAGACACCACGTACTCTGCTTTCCGCCGAATTTAAGACATTACGTGTTAAGTGGCGGATCTCAACGCCGCGCCTTGTCTTAACAGAGCGAAAAAGTGAAAATAGTTTTAGTTATAATCATTCACGCGAGTGAGAATGGAGTTTACAACCGATCGCGTTTACAGTCATACGCTGTCCCACTGCGCCACGACCGGCCTCTGAAGATATGTAAAGATAAAGAAATGAAAATTAATTTAATGCTCACATGTGAAATAATAGTAACGTTTTTTCAGGAATTTTCTTAGCTTTAAAATATATATATATATATATATATATATATATATATATATATATATATATATATATATATATATATAAAATAAACGTTTATTATATTGATTGCAAGTACTTACTGTGTACTAAAAGCCTTAAACTTATTATTTTTATATACAAAACTAAATAATATATATAAAGTATACCTATTTCAAACAACCTTAACGAATTCTCATTAAAAAATAACCACAAAATTTTATATCCGCAAATAAAACAATTAAACACGAAACGAACTTTTGACTGTTTATAAATTATTATATTTTTGTTATTAATAATAATATAATGTGTGACTGACTGACCACGCACTTCACTGACACTGACAGCACTGACCGCGAGTTCTGACCGACTGGTGCGTCTCGAGCGTGGTTGCATAACACGTAGAAAAGCTCCGTTTGGTGTATAGTGACCATGATGTAAGCATTTCCTTGGATATACACAGAAAATCTATATAATTTATATTAACTAATCTGAATTTGTATTCCAAGTAAGTAAATATAAAAATTGGCACAGTTATGCTAATATATTTTTTTTAATAGTTAATTCATTAAAATACGTTGAATTAATAAAAGAAATTTGGTATAGACGTTTTACCACATAAATGTGGTAAATAAAATAAGTTACATATGCATATATATATATATATATATATATATATATATATATATACATATGTACATATATATTATTAAGGAACATATAATATTGTTATTGTTAAGCTATCCAGTTATAATATATAATTATAAACATTTTATATACAAAGTTTAAAAAATGTAATTTTGATAATGCTTACATTTATTAATAAAATACGAGAAATATGTATCTATAGAGGAAATTGTTTTTTTTTTATATTCAACAATTTTATATTATTGTGAAATCATTTATCTGTGAATGGTGTTATTTGAATAATAATTGGAAAAATACGAGAAACATTGTATTTTCATACACATTTTTTATTTTTGAAAAGTATAAATATATTTTTTCTTTAGGTATATATTCTCTGGACCTAATTCTCTAACTATAATATGAAGTTTTTAAGTATTATGATGTAAAATATAGAAAAAGGTCACATTTGATCAACACGTCGTGGAAAATGCTTAATTTAAAAATTAACAATACTAAATTTATTATAACCCATACCGATACAGTTGTCACGTGACTGCCATCAGTTATACAAGTGTTACAGAGATTAGAAAACATATAAACCTTATAAATAGAAACACCGCCTTATGGTAAGCTTGTTTAAAACATTTAAAAAAATAATCAAAATCCAAAAACAAAATGTTTTATTAATTATCATCGGGTGCGTTTAAAACGTGTGGTAACAGCAGTCAGGCGCGCTCAGTGCCAGCGTCTAATTTGGTCCGCGCGCCGCCTCAGCCGTTGTTTCGCCATCACCCACCGAATCATATTTACAGTTTTACTGAAAACTACGCCATTTTTCATCTATAGATACATTCATAGGCTATTGTTTATGACTTGACTCATACGCCACTTTTATTACAACATACATACATATTCTAATTTTAAAATAAAAGCTGATATCAATTCACTAAATAGTTTTTATATGAAACATTCGTTTTGTTCATTTTAAAGCACCTTTTGCATTGAGCGAAATATATTAAGACGTACACAATTTGATATGATTAAGTTAGAATAAGATTAGTGAGGAGAAAATGTTATTTTTTTGCGGATCATCTGATTTTACGTGATACCGCCCATGAACATTTACATGACGAGGGAACATGTCTGGTGCAAGTTGCTCCTATTATCAAGTCCTTAGAAAACTATCTGGATTTTGGACTGAGCCAGGAATCCAGGTGATATGGTAATAGAAAACAGAGCTCTCAATACTCATAGCTGTAAAATGTCTAGATTATTTTCCAAATTATGTTAAATAGTGACATAGTCTGTTTAGCTTACGACAAGTTTCTTTAAATTTATTATTGTTATACTTTTTACTCATATAAAGATTTAATGACAGCAGTGTACGGTAAAACTTAAATGAGTTTATGAATACACGTTGAATATATATATATATATATATATATATATATATATATATATATAAATAGATATATATAAATATAAAATAAATACTCCATTTCGTCTTACCAGTAGAAATAATAATATGATTAATAGGTATATTATAATAACATTCATAAAACACTTCTATCTATATGCTACCATAGATTAACCTAAAATAATAAATAAAAAAAATATGATAGTCATCAAGTAGCTTTTATAAAGCAAATCAAAACCAAATTATTTATCTAATATTATAAGTAGAAAACTAATTTGCCATTGACACACAAGCAGATCGCATTTCGCTGAACATGTACATATGAGTGTATTTAGATGATACTTATAATCTAAGGATAGATATTAAATCTAGTTACTATAAAATGAACATTTAATTTAAAATTAAGCATACATACATACATTTCTAGATTTATTAAGGCTATAGCGGCGTAGTGGGATATTATACTGTAAATTCAATGTTGGTGGGTTCGATTCTCACTCGAGGATGTATTTTTTTTGACATTACGCTTTTTTCTTCCATAGCAGGATAGTTAGAAAGAACATAGTGTCTCATCATTGTTCACTGTTCGCCTAAGACGTGACACGCTGTGTGGCGAAACTCAACACTACATTTTATCTTACCAGAAAGGTAAGATTTAGAGACCATCCCATTGCATCATGATAAGATAATAATTACATTATACATATATTTAAACAGTATTAAGGTTAAGTGCGTTATTAAGTTACGCCATTCCACACGCTATTTCTCGAATTCGGTCATAAATTGAAGATATGTAAACACAAAAATAATGGCTAATATTTGCATTTTTTTTGGCAATCCTACAGTGAATCCTAATTCCCATATATGGTAAATGATTCACCACTTTCCCCACCGTTTTCGTTTCATACAAGGACATGGTATACTTTCTCATTGTTTTTAAAACGTATTGTTTTGTTTGACTTTTAATGTTTTCTTGTATTCAAAATGGATTTGTAGTTCGTTGTTAGTCTGTGAACACCTTTGAAAGTAAAACGCCATTGAGTTACAGATTTCAAGTTTGGATATTTTGCTTAATGGGGTAGGTTTTTTAGCCTCGCACGTGTCCCGCCAATATAACAGAAGATAAATGCATGATGTACGAAATACGGAGTATAGAGTCCTGACACTAGGTACTGTCTGCCGATTCTGCTAGGTGGGATAAAAGCGTGAAGCTAAAAAGAAACATTATTCTAAAAAAAATTCTGTCATGGCAGGACTCAACCCAGTACTTTTTCCATACCAAGTAACCAAACCAAGTTAATAAGGAAGAGCTTATAAGAGTTGAAAAATGAAAATAATTTGAATATGGTCATTACCCTGAGTGAGAATCGAACCTATAAAAATAGATGAAATATTTATATTTCAAATGCGTATAGTTGTTTCCTTGGTTTAGTCAAAATTTTATAATGTACTTTACCATGCACCACACATTGCGTTATTTTTTGTGCTCACATACTGTTTTCCCTATGAGGGCATAGGGCAGGATACAATTCCTCTCCGCTGCTGGGTAGCGTCTCGTAAGAGGCGGGTATCCCACTAATTTGGTGGTAGGAGGTTAATCCTCCGACTGGCTCGCGACCACTATCATGACAAAAATAATCAGCCAAGTATCTGATGATCAGACGGCCCTTCTGCTCGTTTGCCTACGGTTTCTATAAAGAAAAAGAAGGGATAATAGGATATTTACATAAATTCAGCTAGTAGCTGAGCCGTTGCCAGCTAAGAAAATAAGTGAGGGTCATCGTAACTATTACAGCTTCATGGTTTATCCCGCATTGCGGGGTAGCCAGGAACAACTTAGAGCTTTCCGCCCGAAATCGACACATAGCGTGTAGTAGTCAACTCAATGCCATGCTTTGTCTTACCAGTGCGGAAAAATAAAAATAAAATTTAAATATTATTTTATTTTATACGATTAGTATCGAATCCGCAACCAATCGCTTTTACAGTCAGAAGCTGTTCCACTGCGCTACGTGGGTTCAACTGGTGTTGATGGTGATTTACTCACCGCAATATTAGGTACGTATATGATTTAAAATTTATTATTTATATATAAAATTCATATAACGCTCTCATATTCATAGTGATTCAAACTAGTAACCAAACGGAAGCGGATGTACAAAAATTCTTGACGACCAAGCCATTCGTTAAGATCTCTATTAGTTAACATTTTTGAAAAAACGTATAAAAATTTGAACGCAGCGGGATTCGAACCCGCGCCTCTTGGATACCGTCCAAGCGCTCTGACCGCTAAGCCATGCGTTCTACTACCAGCTGCGTCGAAATTCTTATACGTTTTTGTTACAACTTATTTATGTTGTTAGCATCTCTGTAGAGCGATTTTTTACAAATTTCTACTACTTAAAGATTATTAAGAAATAATCGTTTAACAAGAGAGATTACTATTGTATTTTAATATTAACTCTATTAGTTCCTCCAACATCTATTATTATTCATACAAATAATATTAATTAATAATAAATGAAACACATTATCGTATCTATAGAGAATAACAACAATAAAGTTTTTAGAAGTTACGTGCTTTACGTCACGACGCGACTAATCGGTTGACACCTGAAGGAGAGTGATTCACGACTTTATAGTATACCTACATATTGTTTTGAAACACAGATAAACGTACAAAGCCAGGCAGCCTGAGTCTTGGAGATTCGTGGAATTATAATTGTGTTCTATGAAAACCAATTTGAACAATGAAACTAAAACACCTAACATATGTTTATACTTGCAATAATATATAGTTTTAAATTGTTATAAGTACCGCAAAGAAATAATTCTAAAATTTTTAGCATCACACTTGTATCCCGCATGGGAGGGTAGACTAAGAGTTGAGATACTCCACACTCCGCTTTCCACCGAATTCAAACATATTCAAAAGTGGTGGACCTTATCCGCGCTTTGTCTTACCAGAGTGAGGAAATGAAAATAATTTGAATAAAATTGCTTCCCCCCTGAGTGTTATTTGCTTTCACTTCCAGTAGTTTTGTCACGTCAGGCTGTGCATTGCCTGTCAGTACCTGCTTTTCACAATTCAGACGTTAAGGGGCTTATGAAATTCCGTATTAGAAATTCAACACTAGCCAATTTAAAGATATTTAATCAAGTATATAAAATTTTCGAAGCAGTCGGATGTAGAACGCATGGCTTAGTAGTCAGACTGGACGGTTTCCATGAGGCGCGGGTTCGTATCCTGCTGCTAGTTTTTGTACGCTTTTTAAAACCTGGTTACGGCGTGCCTTGACGCTTGGTACTTTCTATCTACCCTGTTATGCGGGATAAAAAGCGTGAAGCTAAAAACCTTGTACATCAGAAACTACCAGCCACAATGGAATTTGAGATATGACATCTATTACGAGTAGACCAATTGATATATGAAAGTGATCATATTTTTCTAGATCGGTCTATGAAGACGTTCCTGAATTGTCATTTTTATATAACTATTTTTAAAACGGATCTTATTTATTAATGATGATATTTAAGAATGTTACCATGAAATAATTGTTTTTAATAACAGAATTAATGATCAGATTTAAAGAGAACATTTGAAGAGTTGAGACCATCGTAGCACAGTGAAACAGCATCCGCCAGTCAGCGCGATTGGTTTGGCTCTGGCAGGACAAAGGCTGGCGTTGAGTTCGCCACTCTTCTGAACTTTGGGCGGAGCCCATCAACCATCAACAGTGCCTTGACACTAGGCAGTCGGGGACTACCCTGCTACGCAGGATACAGCGGGAATCCGCTTTATTTAACTATGACTATAATTTTAGTATATTTTAATGGTAAAGTAGTGTTTACATGAAGTATGTAAATTATTTCTAATTGTATCCAACCTTGATACAATTTTCAGTAGTAACCGTGTTAATACTTATACATTACATGCAGACGATTAGTCTTGTTTCCACCGCGAACTAACTCAAAACCCAAACATCAAATTAACGCAAATTTTAGTATAGTGTATTTAGTTCACTCTTACAAAGATATTTTGTTGATGAAATACATATTTTATTATTGGAAATATTAAGAACAAACTGGTTTTTCCGTTTTATTGTAAATACATATTTCTCTCTACTGGTTTTTCAATTTTATTTCAAACACGTATAGAAATTCATGAAACGATGCCAAAAATGTTTTACACATTTACCGTGTTATGGACGTGGAGTCTGGCGGTGATTTGTTAGTTACATATGTATAGTAAAATATAATCCGAAGAATTAACATAACTTATGTTTTATTTTTACGCACCTGAAATATCAAGGAAGATATTGTATAAATAAACATAGCTTATATAATTGGCGGAGCTTAGCGCTGCACATTGTTAAAAACCCTAATAATTATTTCAAACTGAAAACTATTTTGACCCACTTTTCTCCGCCCGATTTGCTCGACTTACACCTTTCCGGATCCGAGAACAATATATTCGTAGCCTAAAATTAATATTATTATCATTTTAAGCTCGTTATTAAAACTAGAATCTAATCCAACTATGCAAGTATTAAATTAAATTTAATTTTTCACAGCTACATGCTTTACCCCGCATAGCAATATTAGAAAACTTAATATAGACAATCCGTTTTCTGCTTTCCACCCAAAATCCAGACATTGCGTTGCCAGTTACAAAAATCAACGCCGCGCTTTGTCTGACATTTGGAGAAATTAAAATAAACCATCAACAGCCCTACGTTTATGTTTTGTATGTCTATAGTAAAAATACTAAAATTAAGTTGATTGGGATATACATTAAGGTATCGATATTCTATACTGTTTTAGGGTCCATTTATACTTATATACTACAAGCTTTTCTTTCTTTTAACTCGCTAAAAACATAATAAACAGAGAAAGTTAAATAGTTTATTGGCATAAAACATTCCATTTCTTAATCAAATGCAGTCTGTCAATTGTAATTGTAAAAAAAAAACAATATACTAAAACAAAACCATGCAACATAATTCCTGTTATTTTACTTTCTACGATATATTCCACAAATTATGTATTTATATTCAATTTAAAATTAATCCATTACAAATAATAAACATATTCTGACACGCCTGTTATAATTCACTCTTCAACTTTAAAACACGCCGCGGATAAAGAAACAACAACAAGATTAAAATAAACAAATTTTAATTTATTGATAATAATAACTAAAAAAAATATTTTACACAATACATTATAATTAGTATTACACCACTAAGAATAATTACTTTTAAACATATCAAGTGGACTAGCAAATAAAAATATTAACTTATACAAATCTTGTTTATAATAGTGTCAAGGAATCGGTAGATGGGGACACTCCGGACCACGCATGGTAACACCGTCCCCGATCGTAAGATTTATATAATAATTACAATTATAGGTAAATATATGGCAGTCCATCCAATAACCACGATGTAAAAGTGAGAAAAATTGGTCTGAATAGAAAATATAGAACAAAACGAACGGGAACTTTTCAAACTATGCATTAAATATCAATATATATATACTCGTATAATATTAAACGCTATCATAGATTGTCGTACACCGATCTGAAAAGAAGCTGATACAGTAGAAAACAATTTTTATTATTAAAAAAGTCTTATAACCTATGCGTAATTCTAGCAATCCCGAGCTATCTTTGATTTTGTTTTTATCTGTGAAACTAATTGGACGTACTTTGTGCCGTGAATTCTCCCGCCAATTTTGACAGCTCCCGAGTCGCACAGATAAAAGCAGCCGCGAAACATCCTTACACAGACAAATATATTCATGCATAATATTAAATCTATTACTGAATGCAGAGTATAGAAATTAAAAAAATGAAAAAAAAAAACACGAACATGTTAAAAAATTGTTAATAAAAAAAATTTCGGTGCGTACTTTGATATGCCACTCTCAAACCGCTGTCTTTAGTCGACTTAGGTAATAAAATAAATAAATAACAAAAGAAAAAAAAAGACCTGTATTTAAAAATTTGTGCTGCGAAATTACAATTGAGCATGATATATTTGAACAACCGAGAGGCGTGTGCGATTAGACGTGGTTCAACTCCGCCGGTGACCCATCGGTGTTGACGTACCGTACGCTTCCCTTAATCATAAACACCTACATTTTACATTGTAACCTATCTAGATAGAGGCTTAATAAAAAAAACCAGCGACAACCATCCATCGACTAAAAAGCCAATTGTGCTTAACAAAATGAATACTGCGTAGTTTTAAATTAAAAAAAAAACAGATAACAACTGTTCGTAGCAACATAATGTAGAAATTACAAATGCTTAGTTAATTAATGCCTATACTAGCTTATACTACGATGAACTCGAGACAAGATGGCCGTCTCGTCCCCGCACTTGCACGCTTCGAACCTGCACCCGACACGGTCACAATAAGTACTATAATCGTATGTCGCCGTGCAAGATGGGGGTGAAGTATAAAATGAGTTCCTTACCGTACAGTAAATTCACTGGTACAAATATTAAGTGGAAATTAAAAGAGAAAGGTAGCGATTATTTGATTTAATGACGTACAGATAATAAATACACATTAAATAACCGAATGAGGCTTGAAATTTTCCAAACGGCAACACCGGCCACTTCCAAGACTCGGATACAAGAATCAGTACAGTAAACAAATTGGTATATTGTATAAGATATAAATCGTCCTACATCTTACATCTATTAAAAATTCCATTCAAATACAGGTTATTTTGCGTGAATATTTGCATCTATATGGCAACATTTACCGATGTTTATTTTTTCCTTCGTCTTCACTAAGTTTTTTTTTTCAGAAATATTCACACAAACAGCCTTCGGGTATGACAAGTGTATTCCAAAGAGATCTTTACACGAATTCGATCTGTTATAATATTTCGACTTATCTATAATCTATATAAAGAACATAAATTAGCCCAAATAATTATATATATATATAGCGACAAACATATTCCCATTCAAAACACGATTATATTAATATTTGGTTCTTTAGTAAAGGATTCAATGAACATTTCACCATTTTTGTGCGATGTGCTCATATCTGAAAAGGTAGGAAAAATATATATTATTAATCAATTTACGTCATACACTAGGGATAGCCTCCGGACTGTTTCACTATTTTATTGTAAATTCAAAAGAAATGCATATCTCTGTATCATTTAAAAAAATGAATAGCATTCAATAGTTAAAATATATTAAAATATTCAATAAAAAAATTAGACAATTAAAATACCATCATCTAATATTCCCAACTGCAAACTCCATTTTATAAACATTATAATTCATAATTCATAGAAAATTAAAAACAAATACAAAAACAATACTAAATTAAATTAATTCATAGATTTGTGCAGTTATGCGTTATCTTTTTAAAGCAAATATTGATACATATTTTTAAATTATTTGCCATAGTTTGCTTAAACAAGTAATTAAATAAAAAGTTAACCCATACAAATATATTTAGCCATCAAATGTCTATAATATAAAACTCACCAATCAAAAGAATCAAAATGTCAGTGTTCGCAGACAGACAGGCTCCGAAGACTATTCTTTAATTATACATTAAATATATAAATACATAGACATACACGCATCTCACACACAGAAACAACGCTCCATTAAATGCTTTTGTTTTGATGATTAATTAATGTTTAACTATACAATAAATAAGCGAAAAAACGACGTGCCCTGTAAAAAACAACGCTACACGGCCATATTGACAAATTTGAGTTTTAACTCAAATATATAATGTTGCCAGTCGTTTCAGGCTTTTTGCTTTTTATAATAGAATTGTATGAGATATTAAATACAAACTTTTCGATATTAAAAATGGCAACTCTCTTGTTATATGGCAACACGATTCAATAGAAATGCATAGATGAGTTTAAACTCAATTTTCTTTCTCCAAATATGGCGGCAACAGGGTGCAAAATGTCAATCAGATCAGATTAGCTTCGAGCTATCGTCCGTTTCGCAAAAATAATCTCCAAAGCGTATATTACTTTCATTTTCATTAAAAAAAAACTCATTCAAAACGTGTTGATATTTAAAAGTATTCGCATAGAAAAGCATTTACGCGATCATTCACACGAGTGGGGATACTAATGCGCGTATAAAATAGCAGCCGCCATTTTGATGTGGTCGGCCATTTTGTGTTCACAGTGACGCGCTATCATTGGGTGTGTATCGAGTTGGAAAAAACAGTTTTTCGTGAAAATCTGCATACTTTAATCATTACAATCGCAATTACTTCATAATGAACACAATAAATGCAAATTTTAGTCCGTTAACATTTGTAAGTGAGCGATTGTTTCCAAGCACGTGTAAATAAGAATCTCATACAAACTCGATACACACTGGTTCCGTTCAACGTGATAATGCACCGTAATCTTATTTGCTATATTAAATACGAGACATCGACTAAAACTCACAATTACAAGTGAGACACCATTAAATATCGATTTTAGATCATAACATTTAATGCTTACTTCTACAGCTGTATCAATTATAAGATTTAAGAGCAATTAGCATATATCTTGTGATATACATATTCGTATATGACGTTAATACAAACATTATAAAGGTGTTAGGTAAATAGCAAACAAAACAAGCGATGCACAATCACGCATAGAGCGGGGGGTGTTGGAGGTCGAGGGGGTGTCGGGGATGTCGGGGGGTGTGGGGGCTATTTCATCTAGTTCCAGATGCGCAGGAACGAGTCCCAGGAGCCGGTGGCGACGGCCATCCCGTTCTCGGTGACGCCGAGACACGACACGCGATTGTCGTGGCCGGCGAGGATGCCTGTAAATACGTTCAAATTCTATATTAGTATAGATATATTGATAACTAATAATTAAAATAAATTGTGTACATTTTTATACATTAACTAAAAATATTTTACTTATAATTTTTAGTGAATATATATTATGAGATACTTTAGAAATGTTAATGTAAATCAGGCCACTGTGGGGCAATGTGACAACGTTTGACAGTAAACACGATTGATTGTGGGTTCGATTCTCACTCGGGAGAATCAGTCACCGTAGTATCTTGATACCAGGTTGTTTCTGATTACCTTGCAATACGAGATAATGCGTTAAAAATATATTATCTTTAGAAGAAGAAAAAAAAAGCATACTGACCGGCGCGCTCACTCTTCATAGAATCCCACACGTTGCAGTTAAAATCATCATAGCCGGCCAACAGCAGCCGTCCCGACTTGGAGAAGGCGACCGACGTGATGCCGCATATGATGTTATCGTGGGAATACATGGCCAATTCTTGATCAGCTCTGATATCGAACATGCGGCAAGTCGCATCATCCGAGCCGGTCGCGAATGCGAATCCAGACGGGAAGAAAGTGACCGCGTTGATGTCACTCTCGTGTCCCGGGAACGTTTGCTTGCATTGACAATCGCGTATATCCCAGAGCTTGGCTGAAGCATCACAGGCACCGGATACGAAGCTGCGTTGATCCGGCGCCAGGGATAGGGACATGACATCGCCCGTGTGTCCGGTGAACTGTCCGCACTGCTGTCCCGTCTCAATGTCCCACAGGGCGCAAGTCATGTCGCCGGAGCTGGTCAGGATCTGGTTGTCGTCCAGGAAGCGGCAGCAGGACAGATAACCCGAGTGTCCGGGCAGCTCGCGGGACACGCGCACGTTGCCTTCGCGGGTTTTCAGGCTGGGGTGACAGATTAAAACTATATAAGTTGAAGGTTTCAGAACAGCCATGTTTATGTATTAAATTTATATAAGCACATTTAAAAGATTATATTTATTTAATATAATCGGCCTACTTTGCCAATCTTTAGTTTTCATTATCTCATCAAAAAAAAAAATATAAAAAATATTTGTATTTTATTTATTTACAATAATATTGTGAATCAGAAGAGAACAGTTAAAAAGTCGCGTCATAATAGCCTACAAACTCAGGCCTTTGTCACAGTTAAAAAGATACTGAGCCGTAATTTGACGTACATTAAACGTAACTACTTTACGAGTACGACCTAAAACATTAAAAGGCTTGCTTTTGGTTTAATATAACTCTTAATTTAGTAAATATTAAAATTTCATAGAAATCAATGACCTCATTTTAGCGTTAAACAGTTAAAAATAATATAAAAAAATTTGAATAGCCAGTACCAAAAACATTTTTATCTCGATTCAACTTTTAACTCATTACTTACTACTTTTTTTTTTTTTTTTGACATATATGTACAAAACAAATGGGTCATACTTAATGTCATACAACACCATAAAACACCATAGAAAACCTAAAAATCACTCACCTATAAATCGAGCATATGTTATCCAGGCCACCGCACGCGACGTAAGAGCCGGAGGGTGCGTAAGCGCACGTCATCACCCAGGACGAGCGGAGCGGTATAGCGTGGACCTTGTTCGTCGTGTGGCTGTCCCATACTATAAGCTTGCCGTCTTGACTTGCCGACACCAAGTTTCTGTGGGTGACAAATACAATGTTAGTACTAGAAATTTCCTATCCTTAGACGGCTTTATTTTACTCCAGTTAACACGTTACAATTTGTTAAAAACCTCTAAGTTTTTTTTTCTTAATTAGAACTCCGCGGGATTCCAATCCATAATTCTTGGAAACCGTAATTATTCGAGAATTCAATGCAGCCGATAGTAGAACGTACGGCTTAATGGTAAGAGCACTTGGAGGGTTTCCAAAAAGCGCGTGTTCGTATCCCACTGCATTCAAATTTTTCATAAGTTCTTTTAAAATGTCTACTAATCCTAAGTGTGGAATAATACTTAAAAAATAGTAAAATTGATACAAATAATTTTTCAAGTAAGTCCTGACATAAAATTGTCCTGAAACTTGAATTGATTATGTATAATCTGTTAAAAAAAATGACATTGTAAATCTAATATAGCAGATTATCTAAATTAGTGGACCTGTCATCAATCGCTGATCGCATTTACAGTCAAATAAAAGCAATGACAATTTTCAATTTAATCACTGCTCGCTGTATCAAATCTAAAAACGCCATATATAGTCAGCCAGCATGATATTCAGAATTATTAACGAAAACAATACAATATAAATACCCAACGTCGAGACGTCATCATCAGAGTGAAGAGAGCGCTATTTTAGAAATCATCTTAATTTTGTTTTGTTTCCATCCCGCTCTTAAAATGCGATACGATAATTCACTATTATACGAGCTTATTTGATTAAGCGATTTTAGACAAAAATAGCTTGAAAAGCCGGAAATATATTATAGGTCTTTAAAACTGAAACGGTTACGGTAGTTGCAGGTTTTAACGCTGTGATTCGTCTGAGTACTAATTGTACTAACATAGACTTTTAATTCGTTTTCCATGTAAAAGGAAATTTGATGTAATTTCAACATGTATAACTACAGCATCGTAACACATTGAGTCAGCGTCTGACTGTAATTTTAATTATGGGTTCGATCTTTCCTTGGAGTCATAATTTATAAGAATTGTAAATATTTTCAAATCGCGGCGTTCAAGTCCGCAGCTCAATATACAATATTCTGGTTAACCATAAAGAAATGAGTATGTCAATTACTGCTATGTTAGAAAAAGCGTTTATCTATATCTATATGTATACAATTTAGTTTCAACCATGTGTTAGTATGAAGTTTTCTAAATATGGTAAAATTATACTTTCTAAGTTTCCACCAGACGTGAAGTAAAGTGGTACTGCGACGCATTTAGTTTTAAATATGCCTTTGTCACGTAATACGACAATTATGTGCATGCATATGTATTATTATTTTTGAAGCCGGCGCAGTGGGACAGCATCTGACTGTGAGCGCGATCCGTTGTGGGTTCGATTCCCACTTGGGGGAATGATTATATTCAAATTGTATTCATTTCCTCGCTCTGATAAGACAATGTGAAGCACTGGAAAGAGTCTGAAGAGAGTGTGGCGGAAAGCGGAGTAGTCTTGACAGTAGATACTTCCTGTCTACCCAGCAATTCGGTATAAATGTGAAATATATAAATTACACTGTAAACTACTTAAAATACTGACTCTATCCGCATGGTTTCATAGAGGCGCGTAGTCAAATGATAGTAGATAATATGCATTGCCCGTTGCCGTCGCCCGTGTAAAATTTATCGAAGGCCAGGCCAGACACCTGCTCTAGTTATCGAGGTGAAATATTTGTATGAGAAATAAAATAACAGTGAGAAGGAAGTAAATTTTATATTTAATTATATATAAAAATTAACACGTCTATTACTACGTTGCGCTGTTAACGTATAACTGTTTAAACGATTAAACGCAATTATGCTCTTAATACATTAGGTATTATAAAACAATGACAGTAATTGTACCTGGCAGAATTTCCTGAAATTATTAATAACTATTCGATATACAATGTATACAACAGACAGGAGAGAACGACTCTCAGTTCAAACTGGAGTCGTATTTAAAGACATTTTTACTTTTTTTTTAGTTTCACGCTTTTATCCCGCATAGCAGGGTAGACAGGAAGTACCTAATGTTAAGACACTTCGTACTCTGCTTTTTGCCGAAATTGAGACATTGCATGTTGAGTGGCGATACTCAACGCCACTCTTTGTTTTACCACAGCGAAGAACTGAAAACAATGTAATAAATATTCAGTCGAGCAGGAATCGAACACACTACACCACACACCGATCGCGTTTTCAATCAGACGCTATGACGCCGGTCAAATTCAAATTTTACTTTTCTTGATATAAAAATAAAAAAATATATCTATAAAAAACTAAAACATATGCAGAGACTAGTATTATCAGATTTGCATATTTATTATATTGCAATTTGGATACAAGTAAATATATGACTAAAATTCTAGAAAAGTTGAAAATAAATGCAAATACAAACAAAACCCCAAACAAAACACGTTACAAATTAAGTGCAAAAGCTAGTAGAACTAAGTAGTAACACAAAGTGTGTAGGAGAAACACCGGTGACCTAAAACAGGTGGAATTCGCCGATTTCACCGGAAACCAATGTTATCGTTTCTATCCCACATTTATTCTTTCGATTGAGGAAAACTCGAGACGATTCAATTTTATAATACGTCTCTCGGAAACGGTGAATACGAGATTGTTTGTAAACACTTTTATGGTTGAACGCAAACATTTTATAGACATTTTGTCTCTATATTTAATAATAGAATGCAACGTGACGCAGTTTAACGTTTCAAATAAGAATTTTCGTTGTAGGCGAAGGTTATGAAAATGAAATTCCTACTAAAAATATGCATAGGGCAGGATTTTTGCATAATTTACCAAATTTTTTTTTGATTCGAGTCGTGGCGCAGTGGGACAAGCGTCCGAGTGTAAACGTGATCGTTTGTGGGTTCAATACCCACTAGGGGCAGTGATTATATTTAAATTGTTTTCACTTCCTGGCTCTGGTAAAGACAAAGTGCGGCGTTGAGTTTCAACCACTCAACACGCAATTCGAATTCGATGGAAAGCGAAGTACGGAGTGTCTGGACAATAGGTACTTTCTGTCTACCCTGCTATGCGAGACAAAAAATTTAAGCAATTTTTAATTATTATTATTAATATACTATAAACATCGTAGTTATGTTCTTAACTTTGCCATTTTTAAATATCATTTTTTTTATTTTACTTAGCTTATAACACTTACAGAGAGCCTAGCGACTTAATGTATTCCCTAAGAGAGTTCAGTTTTTTATCCATCGATTTAAACTCAAATATTCCACCACAACCAACCAAAAAAATAACATAAAATACCTTTTATCTTCCTGTTCAATTTAAGAAGTGTAGCATTTACAAAGGAATTTATAAACTTGAGAAAGTAATGACTCGAATACTATTTACACCTAAACACCGGCCTCCATCCACAGTTAATTAATAAGATGAATAATATAGAGCAGGTCAACGGACGACACACTAAATCTAAAACGATATATCAGGCCATCATAAACATACACGTGTAACAGCTCGTGCGTATAAATTCGCGCTATTAGTATATAATCTTCACAACTACTTTTAAACATGATTACTACGAAAATTTTAGTAATCGGACATTTGTGAAATAATAAAGTACATACGTATTTAACTAATTTTAAATTGTTATTTCGTGCTAAGGATTAGAAAACTGCGTCGAAATTCTTATACGTTTTGTTACAATTTTTTTAAGAGATTTTCACAAATTTCTACTACTTAAAGATCATTAAAAAATAATCGTTTAACAAGAGAGATTGCTATTTTATTTTAATGTTTACTATTTTTAAAGTGTAATTACACACTTAGGATTAGAAAACAACACTTAGGATTAGAAAAATTTTTTATATGTTTTTTGAAAAATATTTTCTGCTGTTTTGTTACATCACAAAAATTAACCAATTCAATCAATCAATTCGTTACTGAAGAAAGTGTATTTGACTAAAATAATATAATTATTATAATATATAGCATATAACTTTATAACATTAATAAACTATTAAACTAATTTCTTACACGTATTTCGTGGTCAAGTACCAGAGCAGATTAGTTCCAAATTTCTTGTAGTTAACGTTAACGATCCAATTTTCGTGTAAAAAATCTGCAAAAGCACAAAAAATATAAAAACCATCTATATTACCTTGAATCACTTCCCCAATGCATAGCATAGATCTTCGCAAGGTGGCCACGTAGAGTGCGGCGCGTGCGCATCTGTATGCGCCCGATCGGCTCCAGACTGCCGGTGGCCTGCGCAAGCGACGTGTCGCACGCCGCTTTACGGGCATCCTGTATTACATGCGATTCATATTAAATTATATTTTATCAATTTGTTGGCATTGTAAAAGTAAGGAGATTGCATCATATAGACGAATTGTGTACAATAGACACTTGGGATACGTTTCCAAATCAAACCACGAATATTTTTCACAATTCATAAAACTGCAAAGGCTGGTTAAGGTTCTCTTAGCATTAACTATACTGGTATTTTTACGATATAAGACGTATATAATGACTCCAATTATTTAGAAAACACTAAACTATTTTTTATTTTTCTAATTCTTAGAAATAGTATATATACATGACTATAAAAGTGAATATTAAAATAATAATATTAAATAATCCATGACTAACATGAATGAAATCTAATATAATATGGTAGGTTTGATTCTCACTCGGAAAAATAATTATATTTAAATTATTTTCATTTCCTCACTCAAGTGAGACAAAACGCGGCGTTGAATCACCGCAACCCCGCAACCGCACCGCACCACGCAGTCTTGAATTGGGTGGAAAGCGGAGTACAGTGTCTTATCACTAGGTAATCTCTGTCTATCCTGTTATGCGGGGTAAAAGCGAGAAGCAAAGAAATTCAAATATAAATGTTCTAAAACATGATAGAAAGCACTCTCGATGTATAAATTTACATGTGCTTTTCTAATTTTCTTTAAAACTAATTCTGATAAGTTTATGTTTACTTAGCTACTTTAACATAAGCAAGTTTTAATGGAAATCTCATATAAATTGTGATGGTTCACGCGAATTTTCACATAGTCTCTAAACAATAAAGCGCTACGCCGTACGATTATTATTGAAAATTCATTCACATTTCGGCGAAAGCTTATAACCCATCGAAAACGCCAAATTCAATAGAAACAACAGGTTTTATTTTAGATATACATAAATTTTGTGAAAATCGATAACGATACGAGTTCCGAGAAAGTTTGATTTCCAAACGTTTATCAAAACAAGGAAAAATTTTAATTAAAAAAAAAACACAAATTTATTGTGTTTGAAAAATATTACCTATAGACGATTTTCTACGCCCTCTTTATCGATAATAATAGTTATTAAGTGTAAGAACGATTGCTATCGATCGTCATTAGCCAGTGTACGCACTTAGAATGCAATTGGGTTAAGAAAAGCCGTCGAGAAACTCGAGAGATTCTTCGAATAACTTACGGTTATATTACTTTTATTATACAATATGGTAGCCATCGTACGTGAGAAATATCATGTCCTAATTTCACACAATTTGTATACAAAATATTTAAGACGGTAACATTTATTTTGTTTGGCAAACACACTCTTTATTTTAAACACATGAAGCACTTGACTAAGTTTGTTTTGTGAAGTTATCAATTCTTCTGCCTACTCAGGCAAAAGAAATAAAGAAATAAAGGCACTCAATTTTTTTACTAACATGTTGCATGTTTCCATATTTAAAGCTGCGTAATGCCTAACCAGACCAATGGAATATCTATGTAACAACGACACACTTAGTATAACCATGAATGACAAGCACTGATAAAATTTGTATTAAAATTTCTTTCTTTTTTCTTCTCAAAGAACATTTAATCTTCCCCCAAGTAAGGGGTTCCAACTCACAACCATTGGACATGCATTCAGATCCTGTACCACTGCGCCACGAAGTGGTACATAACAGGTAAAATTTCCCTTAAAATTTCCCTTCTACATGGTAAATCGTCCCAACTACGTCACCGACTCCATTATATGCTTATTTATTATCAAGACGACTTATACTCAGTATGTATACAAATAAATATGAAATACTCCTTTGTTTATTATAAATGCAAAAGAGGATATATGCGACCTTGTATCGCCAAAAACACAAGGAAACATGATTTAATACTAACATCTACATCCAATTAGATACTTGGATTTCTTTCCCTCTAATAATAAACTGTTTTTTTTTTAATTTAATATCAAAAAACGCTCATGAAATATATGATTTTTATGCATACACACAGTAGTTGTCTCCGATACCAATTCTATTTGTAATTCTTCTCAATATATAATCCATTAAACGTAACATTGCCTGTAATTTATGTTTAACTAGGACGTTCGGAGTGTCATTATAAATAATTAAGCAGAATTATGTTATATTGGATAAATTACCGTTGTATTTTGAAATAATTACTAATATAATTTTTATATTTAGACGATAAAGACATAACAATAATATAGTAATTTTTAGCTAAACTTTATTCTTAAAACTAACTACTTTATTCTCATTTTCTCTGGATCATTAAAACTATAATTAATAAAAAAAAACGATATTTCATCAAGGGATTTCCGGTCAAAATAAATTATATTAATATTTAGATTAGACTAAACTCAAACGAACAAATACACAATCCCAAAACCTTTATATATGTATATATTTAAATGTTTTTCTTGCGCATTATACGTAGTTTGACTAACTGTATAGTGAGTCTTTACATTTTCCTATAACCCAGCAAAATAAATGATATTATAAAACAAAAACAATACAATGAAGTAACGCAATAAGGTAATTACTTTAATATGTACCACATATTTAATAATATATCCTCAAGCAATATATTCACCGTCCGTCATCAGCGCGTAAACGTTAAGCAATAGGTAGTAGGAACAATCGCGAGGCCGATTAAATCCGTCGGTCACGCAGCTCTCGAGGATATTTAAATTTGGCTCGAGTTTATCATACTTTAACGTTTCTATCTAAAGTGCAAGTACGTGAGAATTCTTTTTGCTGTTTTGTTTAAGATTTAAATATAAGAGTGAGCGGCGACGATAGGTAAAGCGAGGTACACTAGGTCGAGGTTTTCCAAACTTTCTTTGTCGAGATTTCCCAAACTGTAGATAATATTTTCATACTACTAGTTGCTTTTTTTAATATATATCAAAATAATGAGAAACTTAAAATTATACGTTCCGTACCACGTGGTGGGATGGAAAAAAACATTACAAATTACAATGTCATGATCAATTTACACGCGCATATTTTTAACTTCTTGAAAGACAAAGGGTTTAGCTTCATAACTTTATCCCGCATAGTATAGGTTATCACCTATACTATGCGGGATAAAGTTAAAGTAGGTGATAGGTGGCAGGACTCAAAGCCGCGCATTAACGTTTATTATAGGAAATGAAAACAATTTAATTATTATCACAGCTCCGAGTGGGAATCGAGCCCATAACTGATTTTTTTTACAAACGCTGCCCCACTGCACCACGACAGCCCTCTCACTTTATATTTCAACTAACTTGGTCATCCTGATGAGGATAGATCAGGATCTTAATATGAAAATTTCCACACAAATAAAGAGTTGCTTAAAATAACATTGCAAGATTGACTTACGTGGATTGAGATATAAATACAGATGCTAATAAAAGCCTGTTATAGAAGTACGTGAATGACCACTGACAATTGCCAAGTACCGTAAAATGATTACTAATATTGTGTCTGGGGCCAGACGTATTGAACACTGCACCCGTAGTAAATTATGATAACATGAACGTAGGTACGTAGTAAGTAATATAATATATAATAATATCACTAGATATAATCATTTAACTACAAAAGTTTAAGGCTTAGAATATAAAAAAAGGGCACTCAGTGTCTAGCATAAAGTTGTGTGACTAAGAATAATAATACAAAATTAAACATTTCGAAGCACTAGGCTTTCAACTTCGTGACTCGAGATATCTAGATCGAAATCAGCAGACTCATTTATTTAAATTTTAATACTCCATATAGGAACACTATACAAAAAAAATACTGTGAGTGATTTTGGAATTTTTAAAAAAAGACATTTTTCACATTTTTTTTAGCTTCACACTTTTATCCGCTTAGCAGGGTAGATAGAGAGTACCTAGTGTCAAGACACTCCGTACTTCGCTTTTCACCGAATTCGCGACATTGCATGTTGGGTGGTGGAACTCAACGCCGCTCTTTGTCTTTACCAGAGCGAGAAATTGAAAATAATTTAAATATAATCACTCCCCCGAGTGGGGATCGAACCCACAACCGATCGCGTTTACAGTCGGACGCTGTCACACTGCGCCACGACCGACCTCAATGCCGACATGCAATGTCAAAAACACCTGCAATTACAATTCTGCTTTTCGGCATAGCCCAAAACTCGGAACATATTTCTTAAAATTCAATCACCCGACAAGCACCATATAAGGGAGGCGAGTGAAGACAAAACATTTAACGCTTTCCTTTTATAATAGCATAATATATATATATACGTACCCGGATAGCATTCTTGAGCGTTTCCGCCTCCTGGCGTAAGCTGTCAAGTTCGTTCATGGTGCACTAGCTCGATATCCTTCTTTGCTTATGCTAGACTGCGCGCGCCTCTTGCTACGCACACTGCACCAACCTACGGACAAATAAAATATTTATATTATTAAAAGTATTATACATATTTTTGCACTGACACTAGGTACTTCACTTTCCGCCGAATTCGTGTATTGTGTGTTGAGTGATAGAATTTTATACCGCACTTTGTCTCACCGGAGAGAAGAAGTGATAATAATTTAAATATAATCACACCCCCTAATGGGGATCGAATCGACAACCGATCGCGTTTACAGTCAGTTGCCATCCCACTGCGCCATGACTGGCCTTAAGGAAATTATATTAAGCGTGCTTAAATAACCTATAAATTTTGAATTGTGTTATATACACAATTTAAATTCGTAATTATTTTTTATTTATTGCATACGAAAACAGATTCATAGAAGAAGTGCCAATTTTATATTTCCCAGAAAGATCAATCTATATCAATCGAGCAATCTAATCTCATTATTGTCATCAGAACACATTTCATTGCTAATGTCATTTGCATAAAGCAGTCTATTATATATTATCGTTACGGTATGAAAAAATAACAAACGTAGGCGACAATAGTGTTTGTAAACTAATGTTGAAATACAAATTTAAAAGAAAACAATAACTTCAGATATGGTAAACAAAAAAAAATCATCTTAAGAGTAAAAATACTAAGCTGGTGTTAAGACACGCTGTTATCTTAACCTTCCGAATATGAAGACACTGCGTAGCGGAATCTAACGCCGTGTTCCATCTAAATAGGGCAAGTTCGAAATCATAACCATCTCGTTTACAGTTAAAACACTATCCCAATGCGCCACGTTGGCCTTACAACTATTTAAATATTATTAAATAAGAAAATAATTAATTCCATACATTGGCACCATCAGAAGTTAATTAAATTAATATTTAATACGGTTTCACTGTCCACATAGGTATGCACCTTCAATCAAACCATCAACGAACACCATAAACAGCACAATAGTGTATTCAAGTAGCCTCAACACTGACTAATGATAATTTGATAGCTAAATATATCTAAATAAAAAAGATATGTCATATCTTTGACTGTATCTTTCTTTAGAATTAACGTTAATTAAAAAGTTAATAATAATATTATAAGCTATTTCAGTATGCAATAAGAAAAAAAAACACCTTGTTTTTAATCCGATTTTATCTTTGACTACTTCGCTAGGGATAAAGCGTGGAGCTGAAAAAAATACAATTTTATTTTATTTTTCTAGCATGACCACAATGTTCTTGCCAGGATGAACAAGATAACCAGAAAAGTAAGCAATAATAAGTGTTTTTTTATAATTATTATGGAAATTAATCTGTTAACAATATTTAAACTGCCAAATTAATAACAACATTATAAACAATAAGAAATCAATACAGTGGGGTCGCAGCTGATTTGTTTTGTTCCGACATCAGCGTTACGCTCAAAACGTACGAAGGGCAATACAAATGATTATATATAAAAATATAGATAGTGCAACATTGCTTTACATTATATACCAACCAAGATTTAGCATTACCAATGTACTTAACAGAAAGTGAAGAACGAATAATTAATATTATTGTACCGGTGACAACATATCGCCTCTAACTCAAAACGTTCTAATAAAAAAAATATTAATATATTACAAATTCCTATATGGTACGAGAGGTCAGGGGAGACCTCGGTTGACCTTCGAAAACACGGTATGCGAGATACTGGGGGAATGTCACGTAAAAAGCATGAGGACCTCCCGAAGGGCATGTATGAACCCCCCGAAGGGCATGTATGAAACCCCGCAAGGGATAAAGGATGAAGCTATTAAAAACTTGTATATATTTTCTCTCTTAAATAGTCTTAGAACTAAATGCATAAGCACACTAAAATACTCTTATTAATAGGACGTAGTAAAAAACGATTGACGATTTCTATCAGAAGCGATTAAAGTTAATTATCAGGAAAATATATAAAACAGTTACGCCGATAGCCATTCCGTAGTGGGCTTTATCTCAATACAATATACCAATTAACGCTGTAATGAGTTCTTTGATAATTTGATAACAAAAACAATCTATTAGAATAAGGTGATGACATAATTGTTTATATGTATCATATTCCTTTTGTTATTATGCTCCAATGATAACTAAGAAGTAATATTATGATACAGGATGCCATGGTTTATCGTTATACAAAGAATAACTTTTTCAAATTCCGTACACAGTTGGGTAGCGTAATTCAACGCAGCGCTCTGTCTTACATGACAATAGAATGGAATGGAATAGAATACAAAAATAATTCAAACATATAAAATTATTCCCTTGAATGGGAATCGAACGCACAACCATCACGAGTGCAATCCAATATTGCTCCACAACGACATTAGAGAAATTTATACGCGCTTGCCGAAACGTTTTAATACCAATATTTAAGTATCTGTAGGTATTCGGAGGAAACGCGCTACAGGAAGCAGTAACTTTTAAATAACGTCGTTAGTCGGAACGTCATTAGTAAAACACTTTGCGAATTTCTTAAAATTAATTACAATTAAAACTCAAAATTCAAACTTTTTATAGTTAGTGTCGTACTTAAAAAAAAATAATTTTTCGCGATAAAAACCGTATTTTTTTAATATAATTGTCTACAACACCAATATGCTTACACGAATATTGACAGTACCATAAAGGTGTATATTATATTCGTACAACACGTAAATTTGGACTTCCCAATGTCGACCAATAAACATAATAATTAGTAGAGTAATTATAAAGGTGACCTGTAATGTAAAAACAAAAATGCAAAGAATTAATACAAAAACATAGAAGCTAAAACAAACCTTTTAGATGTTCATTATTTCGTATTAGAAGTTCATTCAAATTTTATATATTACATATTTTAAACTCCACATATCTCCCGCTATTACTACATTAATATAAACAATTGTATATTTTAAACAAGCTCAGCCATATATAACTTACAAAAATATATCGATATAAACATAGCTCCTTTAATAGATATAAAAAGTTGATATACAGATACTGAAAATATATGCTCATTATACAAATACCTGTCCTAGATAGGAAATAAACCCGTAACCTTTGACATGATTAATTCCAACAGACCCGAAAAGAGGTAACTATTTAGAATTTAAAACTTGAAATACTAAAAATACAAATTCTCCTAACGATTTCTACAAAGATCTCTTATCGAAAATCGAACCGATTACCAAATTAACAGTATTACCAACCACTGAGCCCATAAGTGACAATATTATAAAATGTATTTAAATGAAAGAAAAGGACTACACGGAAGCAGATTCCCACGTAGTCGTCAAGAAAGATAATTACAGACGGACAATTCATAATTCCTCATATTTACGCCATCGGGAAGGAGGTTTAAGTGAAATATAATGATAATGTGAGAACAGGCAACTGTTATGTGTAAGAAAACATTAATATATTAATTTTTAACATTTACTTTCTGCTGCCATAAATGGTGTGTTAAAGGAGTTTGTGGTTTTCTGTAGTTTAATATATAAATATGGCAATGATGAGAAAGGTATCCTGATGTTAATGTTTATGTTGAAAATATTCCGTTTTCCTGGTCTGGTAAGACCAAATGAATTAAAATGAATATGGAGAAGCACATCACTAATTTATCTTATCTCTGCACTTAGTGCGCACGAGGCGTGAATACAAAATCATATAAGTGGGTAACCTAATAATATAAAATTCTAAATTTAATGTGATCTTTTAGCTTCACGCTTTAGTCCCGCATAGCAGAGTAGACAAAAGGTAACTAGCGTACTTAACTTTCCACCTAATTCGACACATTGTGTGTCGAGTGGCGGAACTCAACGCCGCACTCCCAGAGCAATGAAGTGAAAATAATTTAAAATATTATCACTTCCCCGAATGCGAATCGAACTCACAACCGATCGCATTTATAGATCGTAAATAGTAATACAATAACATTTATAAATATTGTTCAATATTCAATAAGAAAAGAAATAACAGTTTCGAAAATGTAAAATAAAAAAAATGACTACGGTGCGTCTCGAACACCATACTCATCCAAAAACCGCGTATTAGGACGTACTCTACAAAACAACAAATCACAATAGGAAAGTTTTAAACAGAATCCGCTTAAGTTAACCTAGAAACGTAACTCGAAGACATTATTGTCATGCATTACTTTGTACTTTTATCGCGGCACCGGTTCGAAACACGGCGCAGACTAAGTGGCAAGCGTATAGATTGTCAGCTATTCCTAACAAATTTCACGCCTCTTACGTAAACTAAAGGCTGCTCTCGATATATAGGTACTTGCGAGTAACGTATTACGAAGTAAGACAAAAATAGCTAGCTGTATTTGGTTGTTTGCCCACCTGAGATGACGTCGATGGACACTTGTTGCAAGTCTTACTGTCTTGTAATTTTTCTACAATACCATGAAACAATGTGAACTGAGAGTGACATAAAGTTATGTAAAACTAAATTATATTATTAATATACACTATGGTTTAAATATTCAAGGAACGTTGTTCGATATTGCAATCCAAAAAGCAAGAAATGATCTCCAAATTAAGAGAGCAACTAAAATTATACTTTTATATCGCCGTGGACTACGCGTGGCTGTAAAATAATGGTTGTGGGTTCGATCTTCACTCGGGAGAACAAATTACTTCCAATTTCTTGCTGTGACAAAATAAAGCGCGTCGTTGAATTCCGTCACTTAACACGCAGTGTTTCGAATTGCGACAAAGTGCGGAGATTGGTGTGCCTTCATTCTTTCCAATTCGCTATTCTCACCTTATGAAACGTTAATTTAAACACAATCTCACTCTTAATTTTATTTCATGTTTTATTGCAAAAGGTATATTTAATAAGATCTTTGATTTTCGCGATTTTTATACATTTTAAATGAAACTATTTAACCGGATTAATCGCGTATATTTTGGTATTCGAAAATACATTTTTGGACACCTGACGTTTCGAACACTTTACAGTAGTCCGTTGGCACAGGTAGACTACCTCTCTACCTGTGACCACGGACTACTGTAAAGTGTTCGAAACGTAGAGAGGTAGTCTACCTGTGCCAACGGACTACTGTAAAGTGTTCGAAACGTCAGGTGTCCAAAAATGTATTTTCGAATACCAAAATGTACGCGATTAATCCGGTTAAATAGTTTCATTTAAAAGGTATATTTAATTAATGTACAAACTTAATTATAATAAAAAATATATATATGTAAAGTATACCAAAGATAACCAAAACTATCATTGTTTCAAGGTTTTTATCAAACCAATGACCTTAGTTAGAAATACATTATAAACAATCAATTTATATGATAACGAGTATCAAAGTAACTTTACAGTAAAGGGTAATATAACGGTTTTCTTTTAAGTAAGGTCTTGACGAGAATGGATCCAAATTATAATAATTTTTAATTAAACTATTTTAAACGGATTAATCGCGTATATTTGGGTATTCAAAAATACATTCATGAAAACTTGACTTTGTTTTTTGGGAGTTATAAACTTGCCCGTGGTCGTGGTCACAGTGGTAGTGGGCCCGTTTAAAATTTTGTAAAAATCGCGAAAATCAACCATCTTATTACAGTTGATTTTTTCATAAAATACAATGTTATTCCTAATATAATTACAATCAAATTATTTACGAATTTCTGGTTACTAAGCTATTTTAGTAAATAGTCGAAGTTTAACTAAATCGAGGCTTCCATACAGTGTGGCGTTAAGTTTCGCATCTCAACATGCATTCCTCTATCTCCATATTAAAATTAGATTTTAGATCTTCTCTATCTGTAATTTTGTTCTACTGAAGAAAAGCGTGAAAATATTTAAAATTATTAGAAAATAAATCATACTTAAATGAAATCAAAATATTTTACTATTTTAAAGTGTTATTCCACACTTATGATTAGAAAACGTTTTTGAAAAAAACTTATAAAAATTTGAACGCAGCGGGATTCGAAAACGCACCTGTTGGAAACCGTCTAAGCGCTCTGACCGTTAAGCCATGCGTTCTACTACCGGCTACGTCGAAATTCAAACAACTTATTTATATTGAATTCAAACTACTGATATCCAAGTATTATAACTCCCAAAAAACAAATTCGTAAAAATCATTACAAAAATAAGGTTCACTTTGACTAAAACCACTTACAAGTTTCGACTGTGATCGTTTAATTAGCGTGTCTAACGCACAAAAGCATTGCAAACCTGTGCAAGTGCAATTTTACAATCTGTACACACAACTATGCCACGCCCATATCTATATACGAGTACGAAGGGCGGGGCGCTAGTGATGAACAAAGCAACAAAATATCATCATATAATAAATAAATAATTAATTCGATATTTGTATAGACAGATCTAACGGTTAGTCATCTTAAAACTTCCACCAGAAGTCGGTAATGCGAATCCTTATACTAAATATGTTTTTTATAGCAAGAATCAGAATATGTTCTGGGTTTAAGTTATTATTAATAATATTACCATATAATACATATGTATGTTTATCATTTGTCAATTTTGAAGTAGATATGTGTAAATATCTGGAATTATTTGAAATTATTATAAAATGACCAGGTCCATACGGCAAATTGCACTTAGACAAAATCCTTATAGATATTTATAAACATGTTTGGCTTCTTTCTGTTTGGGCTAATCTTGGACATGTCTGAGAAAATTTTATTCAACATTCAAGATCAGAGCACTTGTGTTTTAAATTGTTTTAATAATAAAACATTTTAATAACGTAGTAAATGTACGCCAAAAACCAAAATATCATTCGCAATAATTTTCTATATATATGACCATTTTAAATGCATTTATGCAAAATTAGTGCAAATGTTTACAGTAATAAAATAAAAAAAAGCATATAGAAGCGATCGTGTTAACATCAAGACTAAATTGTTAAACATGTCTACACTATGAATTTGATAATTGCTAATATATTAAAAAAAAGACTATTGATATAGTTTTCTCCGAGATCGAAATATTAAATACTGATTAAATACACAAAAAAATTGAATATGCGGCCCAAATATAGTAATTGAATCAAACTCCATAAAATAATGCAAGGGAAAACCCTATATGATTCACCATAACACTTAAACACCTAACTGTACACAGTCGATAGCAAAAGTATAAATAATTTACTCCTTATAGAATATTAATTAGATTGGAAATCGAATGTGGACTTTATTTACAGGTTTTAAATAATAAATCAAACGGCCACTTCGATTCGTACACACACAGAATATAAATGCACATTGAAAGCAAAAAAAAACAAATAAAACAAGCCATCCAACCTCGTTAGGTTTTATTTACGATAAAAAAAAATAATCAAGATTTTTATCATAATTAAATAAAATTAAAATCATACTGACATTAAAAGAAACATCTCTTACAATAAAATTACATAAATTACATACATATTAAAAAAGATATCCACATACACAACTAACGACTTCATAGAAAATAATTACAATCATTATATTGTTATAATAAAGCACAGAAGACACAAAACAAATAATTTAGATATACGTTTAATCAACAGCGCACATTCAATAGCCCTACCTAGATTTCCCAGTTCCAGGGGACCTTGCACTGCACATGCGCAGTGAGCGCAAACCGCACCGACCACTCGCCTAAGTCAGCCAACTTATATCACGACCGGACATCGAACACGCTACGACTGACATACAAATTTATAACTACATACAACCAACCACATACGATCAATACTAATTTCCATATATTGCAATTTATGATTAAAAAACTCAAATTTTCAATAGATATTGGCATCGTTCGTGCTTATTATTACTGTTATGTTTTATTGCATAGCACTTTTTAAAATCAATAGTCTACGATATCCGCCATTTTGCCACGGCCGAGCTAGGCTAGCTAGGTATGGATCCCGTCTGGATGTAGTCGAGGATCGATTTCCGATTGAAGCCGTTTCCCTACACTTATTTATGTATAAATTTCTATATAAACAAAGATATTTCATTTCTTGACAGTTCCGAATAACAATTCAAGTTGTGAAACTGAAAACTACAAATGTTTTATATAAAAAAAACGGGTGCTTGTTTTTTCGTAGATCAACGCTTTCACGTAGCACTTTTGGCTCTGGGTTAGGTTTTAACATAGCTATATAGTTTCTAATTTATATTATTACAGTAAATATGGGATTCTTGTATTATTTTATTATTTAATAATTATTACTCTTGGAATTCTTTTTTTTATTATTTTCCAATTATCCGAGACAGACAAAGAAACACTTTGACTGGATAGTGAACTAAAAAAAATATATTTTTAAATAAACACTGCCCCCAAATAAGCATCAAACCCAAGACCAAGAAACGCCGTGTTTATAATCGGTAGCACTTAGCAACAGCACTATCTCCGTATCAAAAGATTATTTATAACACTCGAGCAATCAATCTAACGATTTAATAGACGTGCTTAAAGCAACATATGAGACAACACTTTCTTTTCATGTCGAAACTTTCTAATTCGATTTTAGTCCGAAATATTTAATAATAACGCATTAATTACATTCGCAACACGTTTAAATCGATATCGTGCATTGATAAGAAGGCATTGAAAACAAACAATGGTATATCTGATGAATTGAGGATGTCAGTATAAGATAAAAGGCACTGTCACTTATCACATACGACATGAACCTGTTGAACTTTGCAATAAAATAAACTTGAAAAAGAAATTAAATATTAATATTTCATTTAGTCAACAAAATATTATTTAATATACAAAATCAATTATTAGCCGAAATCACTATTTCCGTTAGCTAAATAGAAATCGATACATATAAGAGTTTTCTATGACAAATCATAATTCATAATTGGCCAACATCCAACAGATAAAAGTTTTTTTAAGTACTGGCAATTTTCGTTTTATAGTTATAACATGATTGATTACACAGACTGTTGCACCATTAAGCAACAGGTTAAATATTAATCTCGTATCACAAGAAAAAATCAACGTATTGTTAAAAATTATATCCCTGTATTTATTTAAGAAAAATGGCAAGTTAAAATCAAAATAAGATTATAAAAAAGTAAATGTCATTGAAATAGCATTTTTAAACATAAAAAAATTGAACACAAAGCTTGTCATTCTTAACTTTTTTTTAACATATAGAAATTAATAGCGCTTTACCTTATTTATATATATATATATTTTTTTTTTCACACCAAATATGAACTTCAGAATATGTTAAAAGATAAATAATAATGTAATCTTTATTACTTAACTATTAAATTAAATCTTGTTTAAATAAAAAGATAAAAGTAACATATAGAATGCTTCTACACTCAATTATTTAAGTATTTTAACATTTATGAGGCGTAACATGACTAGCGTGTGTGGATATATATTTATATATTTATATGACGATGAAAACCATGTAACAACTGTATAAAAATCGTTAAACGAGTTTTCCGTTTATAACGAAAATAAACGTCAAAAAGTTCTGGATTCGATTCCGACTAAGGATATAACATAATAATTTATTGAAATAGTATAATATATATTAAGCTACAAATTAAAAAAAATATTTTTCAAACAATTTTACAACAATAATGTCCGATTTCACTGTACAAGTGATCTATTAAACCATCTGTACTGTGTTAAGTAAATATATATAAGTAAACCTCATCTTTTACCGACTGAGCGACAGACAAAGGAAGACTGAATAATTGATAGGTACTATGACTAGTGTAGGAGAGTTCAAACAAAACTGGAAGAAAACTAGATTTGATATTTCATAGTCAACACTCCTACGTGATAACTATTACGTAAAATTTCATAAATATAGAACACTATAACAAATTTCATTCAAACCTACTGTATAATTCATTTAATTACTCTACTTATTATTTTTCAGGTTCACGCTTTCACCCCGCATAGCAGGGTAGACAAAATGTACCTGGGGTCAAAACATTTCATACTTCGCTTTCCTCCGAATTTGAGACATTGCCTGTTGAATTGTGGATCTCAACGCCGCACTTTGTCTTACCAGAGCGAGGAAGTGAAAATAATTTAAATATAATCTCTGATCCGTGTGGGAATCGAACCTACAACCGATCGTCTTTACAGTCAGACGCTGTCCCACTGGACCGGCCCCCTTTTTTTATATAATTTTAATACATTGTGTAAACTATTACTATATAAATAACAAATTAATTAAATATTATCCAACTAGATTCAAAACCAATGACTCATTTGTGGGTAGATTAATGTTAATCCAAATATGAATATATAAGCGTTTAAATCAACCTAGATAGCAAGTAGGGTTAGTTTGGGTATTCCCCGTACCTTAGCAACATAAAACATGAATGTTGCAAACATTGAGGTTTAAAGTTTTAGGTTCAGTAACCTTATTAATAAAAATTTCAGTTCTTTTTTTAATATTTCGAGATCCATAGATAATATATGTGAATATAGATAATAAAGGGATGGAATAACTTAAACTTGCTGGTAAGATACAAATACTGAACTATATAGAAGTGAATATAAATACATTAATGAAATTAAAAAACAAGTTTAAAAATATGAGAAATTGCTAATAAAAACATTCATATTGCTGTAATTATACCTTAATTGGAGCACTTTTAAGGTAAACATGAAAAAAATAAAATGAAATGTCCGTTAGTAACGACCTATTCTATTCCATATATGGATATTGCAGATGGAGAGCCTTACTTAATATTGCAAGACTATACAACTAACCATGTACATGTTGTTCACCTATTTCTGTACTTACATTTAAATTGAAATATAAAATATTTAAAAGACATACATTTTTGATATTATAAATTTGTATACTTATTATAATGCGATTAGTACTTTTTTTTAAAAAAATGTTTTACTCTTTATCTAAATTTTTTCTTACTCTTTATCCAATTTTAAATGCAATTATTATTTAAAGTTTTATGAATAAACATATTATAATTCAATATTTTACAATATCTATTTTATATATAGTGTATATTCTATACACGAGTTGGTAGTTAGTTTTTATATAAAATTTCATTATTTTAACAACAAATAAGCTAATCTTGGTGGTATAATAAATAAAAAACAATAATTAGTTGGTTTAGACTCATATAAGTTTATCAGTCAACAACTCAAGATGTGAAGGTTATGAGAAGTCATGACACTTTGCTCGTGTTTTAGTACTGACTTACAACTCATTATATATAGACATTATTGCCAGATTTATGTTATTACATGATGAAGTAAAAAATTAAGTGTATTTTCATTTAAAATCATTTATGAAAGGATCTTCCTTAAATAAAACATCTTTCAGTCCGCAACTCATAGCTTCCTTAAACTAATTGAGAGTATATTTCTTTGAAATTTGATTTAACACGTACAACTTGCCACAACAACAATTACTCACCAGTAGATGCCAATAATTATTAATTACTTTGTCCACATTGGAAATTTTCAATACATATTTAAATATATAGTACAAATAAATACAGTATATTTAAAACAAGCATAATATGTTGATAATTAGATTTGCACATATATTTCTTAAAAATCACACAATAGGCAATAAGTATTGCTATAAGGTGTATAAAAAACTATCGTGATGAATATATTTTATCATGCATATCAATCATGTGCATTGTTAAATAATTATTTTACTATAGACAAAATTGAAAAATCTTAAAACAACTGCCCTGATAAAATATCATTTTTGACTTATCAACTTTTTAATGCCTGGTACGGACGGATATATGTATATATGCAGTTCTAAAGCAAATTCTTTTGTATGATATATATATAGTTTTAATTGGTGAGGAAAATAAATAGCATAAGAGTAATATCTATTGGACTGTAATATTATATGACTCAATAGTGACAAATAAAAAAAAATTAAATGGAAGACATATTTTTATTGATTTGACATTAAAATTCGACAATATACACAAAAATAGTACAGCCAGCTCAAGCCATTTCTATATTAAGTGCAAATCTATAAAATTTGCACTAACTGACAGTAATGTCAATCATTTCTAATTATTATGATTAATTTATCCTGCAAAACGTGTGTACTGTATTCTAGGATTAGCTGCTGGTGTAATATAGGAAAAATTCTTAGGTATCTTATAAAATATGCAAAATTTGTTCTTTTTTCTACTATAAGCGTTTATTCTCTTAATATAAACTATAATATATCGTATACATTATGTAAGTAAGGTGGATATATCATACGAATATTCCTTACGTCTGTGAAAAAATCTACATAAAAACGAAATTTCCAATCATATGGAGCATTACAAGATGAAATCCGCGAAATAGAAACGAATAGTAACAAATAACGCCCAAAACATGGGGGAAAATTACATATTGATAAGGCAAACGCACGAATCGATGTCCCTCTATATAACAGGGCCGTGCCTTACGCTTTTATATACATATTATATATCACTAGTTACCTTTAGTTTTCGACAAATTCAGGATATCCTTCCGAAAAGTAGGTCCCTAAGCGATACTATTAACGTATCGTAACTACTGAATTGATTAATTCATCCTAGTAACAATAATTTCAGACATGGGTGTACCTACCACGCATTCGGCCGGCGACCATTTCAAGAGTTCATCGAATTCGTTCGAGTCACACCCAAAAGTGTAAAATGTGTAATAGGTGTGACTTTAACGATATATATACACTAAATTAACCTAGCAAAGAGTAATAAAAGAATGACTTTACCCCACAATCAGCGAATCTCTTCGATAGATCCTCCAGTGGTTTTCGGGCGCTTCCTAAACCACCATTAAGACTGGATCCTTTCCTTTTGGCACATTTTGTATATATCAAACAACACTGCACTAAACTGGATAGTCAAAAGTTTTTAACACGGACTCTTCCACCATTTAGTACTTCATACACCCTCGAGCTCAATCCTTTTCAGTTTTCACGTCCATTTGCAAATTGCGTCAAAGTTCCTTCTATCCTATTGGTGGGTTCTGCGCTACTGTGGATAGATTCGATTGCGCCCTCTGGAGCCGCAATAACATACTATATATTATGTCACGGGGAAAGCAGCCTTATTACTTTTTAATACAATGTACTAAAAACTGTTATAGATGCACTTACGCTCTTTTGGAAAAAGTGAAATAGGGTGCGGTAAGGCTAACTCGAGAACCCCGTATCGTGACGTCAAACTGGGCGTGAGATGCAAATGGCGCACTATTTGATTTTTTAACACCATTGTGTTATAAAAATAAGCGAGCGATGTGAATTATGAATTCATTAATGCGTTTAACTATTTGTTATAAGCGTAACGAGCTAGTAATATGTCCTACGTAATATTATAAAATAAGAATGTTAAATATTTTGTTATTTCTAAATTGACATCGATCCCGAGATTAATTTATTTAATTGTGATAATCATTAAATGATTAATAGTTTAAATATTTTTTATGATGATAATAATTAAACGATTAAGCCAGATGTCAGATAATTTGTTGAATAATGTAAGTTGTTAAAATTTTGATAATACATTCGCGTATAGGAACCGGCATATTTGAAAATACTTAGAAATTCAATAAAGTAAAAAAATATAATAATATTTCCTAAAATACAATAGTTTTCTAAAATTTTATCATTAATTAGTAATATTTATTAATAGTAATGATACTTGATACCAAACATGAAAGAATTTATAATGGATGTCTGAATAAGTAGTAAATAGATATATTAGTATACGTTTGCTTAAAATATCAGTTTGGACACCGTTTTATTGAATAACGAACGTTTTATATAAAATAAAATATAAAAAAATACCGAAAATGCTTAATAAAAACATTTTTCTTTGACGATTATTACTTATGGCAATACTAGGCGTATTGTGATTGGTCAACCAGATAAAATCAATTTCATCTTTTCTTTGCTATTGGTCATTAGACACAGTCTTGCGTCAATAGTGGTTGAATAAATTGCCGCTGTCAAATATGTTTTTTATAGAACGTTTTGAAATCGGCGATCGCTTTATTATATGAAAATCTTTTCCGACACATAAAGTGATTTACTAATGGCAACTAAATACTAGTCACTTTAGTTATATTCAAAAAGCGGTTTTGTTTACATTGCGTTTTCTTTTTAATTTTACGAAATATTACACGATAACTGTAGTTAATTTTAAATTAAGTTTTATACAAAAACTGTCGCGTTTGTGTATTACTCTCAAAATCCTAGACGATTATGATTTTGTAGCAGTTTAATTGCGAACAAATAGTAAACTTTTGTTTAGTGTTTTTATATATTTAAGAAAGATTTACAATAACATTAATATTGGGTAAGTATTGACAATTTAAAAAATATTTAATATTCTTTACTTTATTTTTTATGCTAGTAATTATTAAATCAAAATATGGTATTGATGCCTCTATTAAAATCTTATAAGACTTGTTATAATTAAATTTGATACTGTATTACTGCAGTAAGTATAATGCAAAATATTGTATAATATTATTTATAATTTAATATTTACTTCTTCAAGATGGTTCATTAATATCTCAATTATTTTTGTGGCTTAAATTATATATATATTTTTTTATTGCGTTACATTAAAAGGAATATCCAATAATTATTTACTGTAATTTTATTTAATTTATAATATAATAATAGAAGCATACATACAATAATTATCATAATTAAAGAAAATTTATTTTTTTGTCAATGGAATCAATAATTTGCATTGATCACAAAGAAATTGGTTTTTGATTATTTTAATTAACATTATTGTATAAAATGTATATTAATGATCAAAATTAATAATCACTGCATGATACTGATAATTATTTCTTATCTATCTGTCTTTCTATTTCAAATTAGTTTTCATTATTGTTTCATTCTGATATAATCCTACATATTTTATCTAAATGTTTGCTGGGACTTTAAATATGTAAAATTTAAACATGCATATACTTAATAGTAAATACTTTGTGTTCTATTTTATTTTTAAATATCTTTTATTTATTGGTATTGAAAATAACATTAATTATCTTTTTTTAGAAAATAGAAAATCTGTTTTTAGTATGTATATAAAATATTATTTTATAACTTTGAAACTACAAGAGAATGTCTATGAAATGTAATATATATCCTTAATTATATTTTAAAAAATTAAGTTATTTTCAATTGATATGTTTCATAACAAAAACATTTGAAAATTATATCAAATTATATATAGTTATATGAAAAATAAATAAATAAAGAAAACAATCTTCCAACTTAATAGTTAAGTGAAATTGTTATTGACTGTGGTATATGATGAGTCACTTTCACACAAAGAGAGCCTTTGTGTTGACACTAAATTATACATGTGGTTTAGTGACAAAGAATATGTATGCATATATTAGTTGTTTATATAATTTATGGTATTCAAATAAATAATACTGATTACATCCTTTATATAAAATTTGTCAGTTGTGGTGGAATGTGGAAAGTGGGGTAAAAGCAGTGGCATGCTGCATGGGATACTTAATAAGTTGTGGTTTCTATTCGTACATGGGGATATGGTTATTTGATTTTATAGTTGCACGCTGTATCCCTGACAGGGTAGTTAGAGATGGGCCACCAAGTGGTACAGTCCCTGTATACCTATTTCGCTTCGTCCACAGTCATTACCCTATTCATACACACCTTTTTGGGGGTTCACTTTTTTAAACTCTCCAGTATCTTCGATACAGTGTGTTTGAAGGTCAAGTGAGGTATTCCCCGACTTCTCGTATCACTCACCCTTGCTTCATAAATCTTTCTTACCATTCTTTCATCACTCATCCTCTCAACGTTCTCAAAATACCTGACCACGTTCTTCTTCAGTCTGAATATAGGATTCATGCTTAAGGCTGCCATTCTGCATATCTCCTCGCTGCATATACGTTCAGTTAAACTGACTCGTCATATACGACGAAGAGACTGCATCTCTACTGCATTCACTTTTCTTTCATTCTTCTTTTGACACACCCACGTTTCGCTGCCGTATAACAACGTCGGTATCAGTTACTGCATTGAGAACGACAATTCGTGCAGGTACGCTGACGTTTTACCGTCGCATCAATGCAGCACCGTTAACCCTGTTACCGGCAGCGATACGCTTTTCCATATCCATTTCGTATCTTCCATCTCTACTAAACATACTTCCCAGCTATACGACCTTATTCACTTGTTCTAAAATCTTTCTATCTACTCTAATCTTGCATTCCGTTATTTCTTCATCTCTCTCGAATATCAGAATTTTAGTTATACTCGTATTCAGATTTTGACCACTACTTTTACACCCTTCTTTCATTATGGTGACCAAAGTCTGCAACTCGCATTCTGATGATGCAATTAGCACTGCATCATCTGCGTACAACGGATCTCTCCTATGTCACCTTCCTTGACTCCCTGGGAATAATTGTATTTGTGTACTACCATTTTCTTGCTCTGATAAGACAAGAAAGAAAGCGCGGTGTAGACACTAGGTTCTTCTACTTGGTAAAATTAGTTTTTTTTACACTTTACAGTAAAATACCACTGGATTGTGAAAAAAGTTAATTTGACAATCTAGCTAATTGACGTTTTGATATTATATAGTAATTAAAAAAATATTTTATCTCAATTACTTGGAGAAAATTGTGATAATTGTCATGTAACGTGCACTAGTGCAAAGATTCTTTGTAGATATGAGATAATTTTTGCATTTTCTTTTAAATAACTAATTATATAGCAATGTCTAATTGAAAACAATTTTTTTAAGCTTTATTTTTAAAGATTTTTAGCGTCAAGTCCTCTAAACACTATCGATTGTGGTTTCGATTCCCACTTGGGGGAATAATTATATTTATCTAGTAATTAATGCTCTGGAAAGACAAAACGCGACGTTGATTTCCGCCACTCGTCCGTCCGTTCCTCCTGTCTACATTGCTATGCGGGATAAACGCGTAAAGCTAAAAAAAATAGCGACATTGTGTATGTAATGACTGATTATGCGACGTCTTAGCAGTCTAGTAGTAGTAGTCTGTCAGAGCCCTTGGGCACACACAAATTTAGTGCCCCTTCTGGAACAAATATATATATATATATATATATATATATATATATATATATATATATATATATATATATATATATATATATATATATATTCAGTGTACCCGTTAGAATAGAGTTATATATTTATGCGATATATTTGACCCATATAGTCAAGACGGAAAATAAATCGGCACTTTGTCTTACATGAAATTAAATTACAATAATTTACTTGAGTTGGGATTTATTAGGCTGAATTTTAAGAATCCACTAAAATAATGTATTCGATGTAATACATGTCAAAATGCAATTGTTGTTAAATCATATTTTGTTAAATTATTAAGTTCTTTGGATCACGGTCGTGGAATAATTTCACGTAAAGCTAAATATAAACTCCACGTAGGCACATGATGGTATAGAGTTATAGACGTTTTATGATAAATATTTCATTCTAAATATATGTATTTTACATGTAACATAACTTTTTCTATGTAGTTATGTTCTATTTTCCCTTTCTATCTCTACTATATCTGCTAGTAGCTATAAATAGGCCAACTTGAAATAAATACAACTCAAATTACTTGCAGTTGAAATTTACGTAACTCGATTAAATAATACGGTTTAAAAAATCGGAATGAATTCGAGTTGACGTGAGTTAAGCCGAACATGATTTTCTAATTCAAGCGGACCCGTCACTAGGCGCATCCTTGGTATTACCAAGTGTAATTTAGGTTAAAAGTCTTAAAGATTATGATATTTAAAAAGAGATTATTCTTGACTTTATTAACAAAACATAAACAAATATGTACTTTAGGCGCTCCATGTAAAAGCTCCAAGACAATACAGATTGCACTTAGGATTGGAAAGCATTTTTAAAAAACGTATAAAAATTTGAACGCAGCGGTATTCTGGCCCGCACCTCTTAAAAATCATCCGATAGGCGCGGGTTCAAATTTCGCTGCATTCAAAATTTTATACGTTTTTTAAAATGCTTAGATATGTTTACAATACAGATTTATTTAAACTCGAATTTCTGTAAAACTGATTCAAGGCAGTTCGTATCATAGTTTCTACTCGGTCAAAAATTTGATTTCTTAACTATTTAGTTATTTAGGGTTAGAATGTTCACCACAGTTCGCCTGCAGTGAAGGGATTCGGCGAAGGTTGCGTATTGCGGAACCCTCGTCCGCTGCTATGTACTTAGCTAATCTTTTATAGGCATTCATTTATAAACAATTTTCGCAAAACTGAAATATCTGCAACATGCCGTATTAAACGTTCACGTTTTATCTTGTCGTTATTGTGTAGGAAATATATTTAAAATTTTCACCCTGGCTTCATATAATTTATTGCCGGGTATTGAAATCCATGCCATGAAAATGTATACATTTCTCCAGTCTGTCGTCGTCCACTGCTGAAAGTAGGCCTCCTTGATAGAGCGCCAACCATCGCGGTCCTGTGCAACGCGCATCCATCCGCTGCTTGGCTTCTTTAAATTGTCTGTCCATCGTGCTGAAGGGCGTCCTACATTACGATTGCCAAAGCGTGTTCTCGAATCTAAAACAACTTTTATCGGCCGTCGTTACGTGTAGAGATATACATGTTAGGAAAATATTATACTGTCATTGGAACTAGACACGTAATTACCTAAACATTTTCAAGGAACTTGGACGATATAAATATATTGATCTATAGATACATATTACATACACATAGCGGGCTTAATTATATTATCAAATATGGGAGGGAATATTTTTATTTTTATTTGTTAATCGTACATTTTTATTGGTTCTTGGTATGACTAAATCCATAGCATCTGATTGTCTTATATATTAATACTAAAATTTCAATTCAATAAATTACAAAGTAGAATCAGAAACATCAATTTGTATTTAATTAAAATCGTTTTTTTTTAATCCAAACACACAAAATTATTGCTATCGTCTAAACACTGATTGACGTAGATGAAAGTGACTGTAACATCCTAATCTATGTAACATGCTTCTAGACATCGCGTGATCCTATTACGATATTGTTGTTGTTGGTATGAAATGATAAATATCCGTACAACATGGCCGCACAAGATAATGTAATATTTTGGATTATCCGTTTAAATATAATTCTTTTTTTGAGTAGTCATGTATGCTAACCCGGATTGTAGAGGCGGAGCGGATTTAATGCGGATTTTATAGGGTCCCATAAGCGTATACTTGGGTCGCATGTCGTAGGCACTGTGAGGCTTCTCCTCTTGCAACACGATGGGATAAGTCTAAGCTAAGGGAGTTTGTTCTTTCTGTAAATGAAATAAACGATATAATCGTTAACAATATTAACAAGAGGACATTTAAAAAAATATTATAAGACATTCCTTTCCTTCAACTGGTGATCCCGTGTGGATTAATGTCAGTTGGTTAATTTAACACATAAAACTAAGACTTTTAGGCTCAAACGGCTTATTTCAGATAAGTACCTAAATATAAAGTACGGTAATAAAGGCGGAAGTGAGCATTCATGTTATTCGATGTTAACCTACTATTATATAAACATGCAAGAATACGGTACTATTAATTGTAATCAATGTGTATGGTTTGTTGGTCTAGTATTGAGTTTTATTGCTATGACGGAGGTCGCAACTTCGATATTTAATTCATACTTTTTATTAAGTATTTTTTTCACCTATAATTTGGAAGTATAGTACTGGGTAGAGAAGGAAGATACAATGAGAGATATGCAAGGCGTATTGCAGCCGATAACAGGGCTATAACAATGCTCTTGCTGCAGACGGCTCTTGAGACGACGGCAAAACGGCAGCATACCTGTACGTGTTGCCGTTCACAATGTAGTACTGATACCGACGCTGTTATACGGAAGTGAATCGTGGGTGTCACAAGAAAAATGAAAAAAAGATGAATCCAGTAGAGATGCGATCTCTTTGTCGGATATGCGGAGTCAGTTTAGCTGTTACCGTATATGCAACGAGGAGATACGCAGAATGGCAGACTTAAGCGTGAATGTCATAGTAAGAATGAAAAAGAACGTGCTCACGTGGTTTGGGAACGTTGAGAGGATGAGTGATGAAAGAAAGGTAATAAAGATTTATGAGGGGTAAGTAAAAAGCATGAGGACCCCCCGAAGGGCATGTAAGAAGTGCGTAATGACTGTGGAAGAGTCGAAAGAAATATGCAGGCACCGTAACGTTTGGTGCTCCGTTGTCTCTGAATATCCTGTCAGGGAAACAGCGTGAAACTAAAAAAAAATCATTTGTTATTGACCATATGATTCATATTTTTTTAGCATTTTTTTTTATTATTTTATGTATTTTTTATTGGTGTTGTGAAATCAATTTTTTTCGCGTGCCTTAGTACATAATCAAATATTTTCGCTAATCTGGTTAAACAAAATGCACGGAGTTCTGCCACTCAACATGTAAAATTTCTCAAAACGCCCAGAAAATTGAAATCCGTACCATATTTACTTAGACTGTTTTAAGGCCGGTAACGCATCTGTCAAGTGACTCCCCGCGCTCGTATGCCTTAGTTGTACCATAAAAAAGACATTCTTTGGAAGATGTGTGAAAAATAAAAAAAATACAAGTGTATTCGGCAACGTTTAAGTAGTAACAGATACTTAAATGAATGAATAGGTCATTTACTTTCCAAACGTTATTGCATTCGGCCAAAAGGGTCGTATTACGAAACTGTGCCGCGTATGATTTGAACTAATTTATTTTACATTAACCTTGATTTGATGGTAATGAAATTATTTATGCATCTTGACCGACAGAATATGAGCACGTGGTTTGAATGACCCCCAAAGAAAAATAATTTGCTTCCTATATGAGGATTGTCGATGTTATTTTTAAGTATATTGTGTGGGAAATGGTATATGTATATGTATATATGTATATATGTATATATGTAAATATGTATATATATATATATATATATATATACACATACACACATATATTTTATTCATATATCAGTTTGTTTGTCTATTAAGATATAACTGTCTCACGCTTTTAGCCTGCATAGCAGAGTAGACAAGAAGTACTTATTGTCAAGACGCTCCGTGCTTCACTTTCTGCTGAATTCCAGACATTGCGTGTTGAGTGGCGAAACTCAACGCTGCGTTTTGTCTTACCTCAGCGAGGAAATGAAAATTTAGTATAATTATTCTCTCAGGTGGGAGTTGAAGCCACAACCGATCGCGTTTACAGTCAGGCGCTATCCCATTACGACACGACCGTTTGGTTTATATGATTTTATTAAAAATAAACTGATTCGGTACATATGGCTTTCAAATAAATAATTTTGAATTAGCATACGTTGATAAATGGTGACTTATGCTTAATCATTTTTACTTACCGAATCGATATCCGAATGTCTCTTATTTAGTGCAAAGAGCCATATATGACTCGCTTAATTCCGGATTCTTAAAAGAGTATTGCAATAACTTAATTAATAAATGTAAACAGTTTAACTTGAAATTATGTTCATTTCCTTTAACTTTAACTTTTCTCAGGTTTATAAAAAACGACTTTATTGCAATTTCGTATAGTGTAAACTATATTTTCCCTGTGGGGGGGGGGGGGGGGACGGGGAAGAATAAAAGTCCCTTCCGCTGCTGGGTACCGTCCCGTAAGAGCCGGATATCCCACTTATTTGATGGTAGGAGGTTAACTCCGCCTGGCTCGCGACCACTTTATGACAAAAACGATCCGCAAAATATTTGATGATGTGTTCCGGTTCGATGTCATATAGGCCAGCTTTCCCCTTTGTGGGAATAGGGAAATCTCCATTCACTTCCATCCCAAGGCCGGCAACGCATCTACAACTCTAATATTGTAGATGTCCACGAGCGAAGGTGACCACTTGTCAGGAGCGGCCCTTCTGCTCTTTTGCCTCCTTTTTCTTTTTCTTTTTTCTTAGCTTCACGCTTTTGTTCCGCATAGCAGGGTAGGCAGAAAGTACCTGTCAAGACACTCCGTACTTAGCTCTCCATGCAATTCGAGATATTGCGTGTTGGGGGGTGGAACTCAACGCCGCTCTTTGTCTATAAAAAAACCCCGCAAAACTACTAACATCTATCTTACCTAAAAACCTTTTTCGTTCCCGCAGGTATCTAGTTAGGGAAATCCTTGTTTTAAGGCACACACTTCTCAAGGCAGTAGAAGCCAAATTTCTACGCCCAATAGATTGCGGAATACATATATACGTATAATCATATGTTTCTGTCATTTTAATTGAAGTACAGTACAGTTTATCCTTATTGTTATTTATCTATCATTTGCATCTAATTATAGTCGGCTACTTAGATCTAAGATCTATATTTATAATTAAAACAGTTTTTTTAATAAATTATCTTAGAAACATTTATACAAATTATTATTAATATTAAACATAAAAATAACATAGAGGCCCAGCATGGCGTAATGTGACAGCGTTAGATTCCCACTAGAGAGTGATTATATTTAAATTACTTTTAACTTCTTTTCTCTGGCAAAGGCAAAGCGCGGCGTTGAGTTCCGCCACTCAACACGAATTGGCTTGCATTCGGCGGAAAGCGCCGTAAGGTGTGTCTTGACACAAGTTATTTCTGTCTACCCTGCTATGCGGATTAAAAGCGTGAAGCTAAAAATAATTAATTAAACATATAAAACTATATATTATTATATTATTTTATCATTTATTTACAGTAGTTGCAAATTTACAGATACTATCAAAGCAAAATTTACTTTAAATTAAAAGTATAACAAGTGATGATTATACATACAGCAAGGTCGAGTTAATGAACCTATAACGACTGCTTACTTTCTACTTGCAGCGTCATGGTGATTGTTCCCGGCCGCCAGTTTTCTTGTGGGTTTACGGTTTTATACGTTACTTATATATTATTAGTGTTGTTTTAGTATAGTTTAGACTTTTAGAGTTTCATAATAATAACAACACTTTTATTATTTTCATAGGTTTATTCTACACTTAGGATTAGATAACCTTTTTTGAAACTGAACGCAGCGGGATTCGAACCAGCGCCTCTTGGAAACACGCCAAGCGCTCAGATCGCTAATCCATGCGTTCTACTACCAGGTTGTGTCAAAATTCTTACAACTTCTTTATCTTTCTTCTTACGTTCGTTCGTTCTTCTTTATGTTGTTTGCATAAAAAAATAAAGCAAGATATAATACAGACATTGTTTATTTGTATACATGTTGTTTTTCCCACTTCTGATAGTAATAACCTTAAAATCTGAATATTATTGAGATTTTTAGGTTACTTTTTATGCGGAGGGATAAATAAAAATAATAATTACAACTGTAGTAAGAAATTGTTATAAATGTTTAACTTTTATCTTTGTATTCCTACTATTAACAGAAAGTCTAAAGAATTTTGCTACCCAATACGTCGTGAGGCCGGTCGTGGCGCAGTCGGACAGTGTCTGGCGGCGGTTGGGGGGAGTGATTACATTAAGTTATTTTCATTTCCTCGCTCTGGTAAGTAAAAGTGCGGCGTTGAGTTCCAGCCCTGTCTCGAATTCGGTGGAAAGCTAAACATATACACAATTCGGTTTATTGTATATTATTTAGTAATACATAGTGTAATAATACATATATATATATTTTTAAATTGCTATTGTTATATATATATATATATATATATATATATATATATATATATATATATATATATATATATATATATATATAACAAAATATATACGATTAATCCGTTTAAAATAATTTTGTTTAAAATGGGTGAAGATCGTGAAAATCCAAGAAAGATCATATTATATATAAATATACTATTTTTTTACTATATAAGCTTAGGATGAGGCCGGTCTTGGCGTAGTGGGACAACGTCTGACGCGATCGGTTGTGAGTTTGATTTCCATTCGCGGGAGTCCTCGTTCTGGTAAGATAAAGTGCGGCGTTGAGTTCCACCACTCAACTCGCTTGAATTCGGTGGAAAGCGAAGTTCCGAGTGTCTTGACACTAGTATCTAGTCTACCCTGATATGCGGGATAAAAGCGTGAAGCTAAAAAATAGTAAGCATAAGGAAATGTAGTATAAAGGAACTCACAGTCCTTTGTTTTTATTTGAAAAGTGACTAAAAGCGTTTATGAAAGTTGGATACCCTCTGAAGTGTTTGTAAAGTAACTGAAGTACTGTACTCATATTTAACGTTTTGACGTGAAGAGCGCAAATATTATCCAAGCGCGCTACATGCATTCTGCACTTGTGCGACCACACACGATTTTCTATTTATTTTCTCTAAATATAAGTTTTCTTTCCTTGTGTCCTTATATGTAAACTCAACTTTTTTTACAGACTGTACAGTTACGGTACTTAACGCCGCACCTAGTCTTAGTTAGACAGGGGGCGGCGATACTAGAAAATACATAAATACCAGCGATACTGGAAATTACATAAATTTCATTATAGATTCCTTATCATGAAATTTATGCAGACGGTGAAGTATGCTATTTTACTTATATAGGTGCTTATATTTTTTTTAGAGAATGAGTGAAGAAAGTAGAAATTTTACACACATTGCTATGAGTTTAACGTACTTTAGTATAAAGTAACATATAGGTTGATAAGACACGACTTATCCAGGGTGTTTTTTTTTGTAAGTATTTACTGGAACTCGCATGCAGTCAATTATAATGAAGTTACAAAAAAACCAAACAGATAATTTAAAATAAATGTTTCAAAATTAAAATATTCCTTATCTTGTGAATTATTAACACTTTTCGTAATGTAATGTTTATTATAAAAATAATAAATTATGTTAAGAAACTTAATTACGGTAGCACTTGTTTCAGTAAATATTAAATGTAGACGTTCAAAGGAAATGATATTTAAAAGAAATATATATTTAATTATAAATATTTACTCTGTAGTATTTTAATGAACTTTTTATAATTATTTTAATTTTGTTTATGCAGTTTGCACACAATCTTGCACAAAAGGCGGGCGTACCACTAAAGCATTTTCTATCAGCTAACCTTATCATGTATTAACATGTATATATATACACGTATCAAAAATATACTATAATACATATATAAATAAAACTTAGAGTTACGCTAGCGTACTTGCAGCGTTGAGTAACGAAAGAAAACAAAAAACAGAGTGTTTTAACACTAGGTTACGTACACCTAGGATGTTGATAACATCTCTGTAAAGAGATTTGTACAAATTTCTGTCACTTAAAGATTATTTTTTACAACTTATTTATGGTAAGAACATAAATAAGTTGCAACAAACATATAAGAATTTCGACTCAGCCGGTAGCAGAACGCATGGTTTAGTGGTTAGAGCGGTTGGACGGTTTCCAAGAGGTGCGAGTTCGACATTACACGACATCCAGCTGACATTTGTCATGTACTTGCTTAGATAATGTATAGAAGTACTAAGAAAGGATTTTTTTATAATAAAGATCTCCCATTGACTACAATAGTCAAAGCCGTACTGAATAATAATAATACTATTTTCTATATTAAATATAACATTTACTACTTTTTAAATGAAATTATTTTAAACGGATTAATCGCGTATATTTTCGTGCGTGTTTCGTCCTTGATCACAAGTTGTCTCTACTGGGAGTCTACCTGTGATCACGGACTACTATAAAGTGTTCGAAATGTCAGGCATCCAAAAAGGTATTTGCCAATAACAAAATAAAATAATTTCAATTAAAATGTGTAAAAATCAAAATCATTTACCACTTGTTTACAAATGTATATATCTGCTTTTGTACACTAAATATTACAAATATTTGAAAGTTGCGCTTTATAGTTTTGAAATTCTGACACCTTCCAAACATAGCTAACGTCAAGCGTGAATAATACTTGATTTATTATGATTTGAGTTTTACATTATCTGTTTATTTTACATCTTCACCCCTTTATCCCGCATAGCAGGGTAGTTAAGGACCACCCAGTAACAAGACATTCCGTTGACTTGTTGTCCGTCAGAAATTTTGACATTGTGTGTTGCGTGGCAAACGCCGCGCTTTGTCTTACCACAGATTATTGTTCTCTAATAAAATACGTTAGTTACGTTTTACGTATATTATCAGCGGACCAATATTGTTTTTTACATCATAAAATAACTATTTTAACAAATAACATCTTTAACTATGTATTATCTAATACATAATTATATTATATATAAAATGCCATTTTTTATACGAATCGGAAATCTTCTAAAATATACCTAGTATTTGTAATCAGACTAGGTTATGATAGATCTTTATTCGATCCGATTTTCGACGTCGATACATCAGAAAGACTACGGGATCTGACGAGGGATTAACCGCGTCTGCAGTCCTTCCCAAATATCAATAAAACCCCTCACAGGATTTTAATAACCCTGCTTACTATTCTCAGCTGGTTCTCGCTTTATCGCTTAATGCTATGTTTTAATAACGGCAGAGTGCTCCTAATCAGGTATCATCAGTATAGCGTAGCACAAATAATTTATTTTTAAGTCCCGCTAGTAGAGACTGAGTTTGTGTGATGGATGACGACGCTTTCTTAACGTCGTTAACTTCGGCGTGTGGGAACAGCTCTCTCATGATCTCGATCTGCAGTCTCCTTTTGTAACATTACTGATTCACAAAGGTAAACTACAGCTTTCCACGCCTCCTCTCTGCGTAACATTTGGAATACAATTGCTGGCGAAGGAAGATCATGTCTCAACTCTGAGGTCATAGTGCGATGATTTTTTTCCCATACAGGACACACTTGAAGAGTGTGTTGAGCTGAATACCGACCAGCTTCACAGTGTTGACAAAATGGTGTTGTCTCCCGACGTCTTTAAAAATATATAACACTACGCTACGCTAAAACAACTATGGCCGGTGATAGGTTGTGTGAGCCTATAAGTAACTCGTATTTTTCTTCTCATCCAGGCTTCAAAAGACGGTAGAACAAAGTTTCATCTGTAAATCTATTCTATTTATCTTTATTTATTGTCATCTAACAAAGTTATTGAGTGTAAATTTTTTTTAATGGAAAATAAATGAACTAAATAAAATAAATGAACAAACGTCGAAAATTTTTAATCTTGTGCTTTTTTTTCCATATTGAAAATACAATCATGAACCGGTATAGACGTTAAAGGTAGAATGGTGGTGGATCACGTCTACACTACGTGGAATGTTTTAATTGATATTTTACATTTCACACCTTTGATTTGGTAATTACCCGCTAAAAGTATCAAGCAAATAAACATCGTGGTGTCTATATACAAGTGACTATGACAACTCTAGCTAATTAACTTGTAAGCTTACCTCTTGTCTTGAATTTCTTGATATTTAAAAAAACATATATTGTTACTTACCTTTACCTTACCTTTTTATACCTTTGTAGTGCTTTTCTGTACCTTAGTGGGACGGTGTCTAACTGTAAAGGTTACAGTTAAGGGGTTTCAGATAAGGTCAGAGATTGGTTAATATACAAACAACTTATGCACTATTAGAAAAAGATCGGCAAAAGATAAAAATTTTCAATAAGATAAGAGTCAGGTGCTCTCTACCCGTCATAATATATATATATATATATATATATATATATATATATATATATATATATATATATATATATATATATATATATATATATATTTATATATATATATATATATATATATATATATATTTATATATATATATATATATATATATATATATATATATAAATAGGATCGTAAAAATTCATGGACGCCCATAAGTCCGCAGTTCGTAACAAAACCCTCAAAAAAAAACACGTTAAAGGGAGTGTTTTGAAACTAGGTTCTCTGTGGCTACAAAGAAGCTCCCAAAAACCTTTACAAAAGTCTTAATGATGCATAATATTTTTAATCAAACAGGAATATATAATGGCAATTGTAAGAAATCAAACAAGTTGACAGTTCTCATGTGGAAAGCAAACGCGTTTGACACACTAACATCGATCACCGAGCGGCTGAGTTTTGAAATCATACGCCTCTTAGCTAGCGCTAATGTGACATGGATCAACTGATAACTTAACATGTCGTTAAGATCTTTATATAGGGTTGTTCGATCTACCACAGAATAGACTTAAAACCTAACAACATCATAGTATCTTTGATTCTCGCTATCTTTACACATTTTAAATGAAACTATTTTAAACGGATTAATCTCGTATATTTTGGTATCCGAAAATATATTTTTGGAAACATGACGTTTCGAACACTTCACGGGTAGACCTGACCCTGAGTCTACCTGTAAACAACCTGTTTTATTTAAAATCTAATAATGTCACTTATTTCTCCTTTCTTATAAGTCTAGGTAGACATTGTAGACGTTTTAATGGTTAGGAAAGGCACGAATTCTCGAATGAAAATGCAAGCAATAACATTATAAATACAAAATCGAAAATATAAGATTTTATTGCCAGTCGTCTTCTTAAGCTATATCCTAGCTGTCCTTAGCCTCGATAGGCCACTTATAATGTTTTTAAGAAATAGCACCCAGTGAGAAAATATAAACATACTCGTACATACCTAACTTGTTTATGATCGCGATTGTTTGTTTTTTTTTATGTTAGCTTCACGCTTTTTATCCCACAGAGCAGGGTAGACGGAAAGTTCCTAGTGTCAAGACACTGTGTACTACGCTTTCCACCGAATTCGAGAGGTTGAGTGGTGGAACTCAACACAACAGTTTGTCTGGCCAGAGCTTCAAGTACTTACATAATAAAAATAAAGTTATATGTAATGAATTCCGTTTAAGTGGCTTATTATGCGCTTTTTTCCTTGCTTATCAAGAGATTTTGTTAAATGTATTTAACGAGTGTTAACGTTTATAACGATATGAATGATTATATTCAGTTTAATAAGTAGAGTAGGAACTAGCGTTGCGTAAAAATTTTAAATTAATTTATTTAAAATATGTTTTATAAAGCAAAATTCGGTTGATAAATATGTATTCTATAGTTATAATAAGTAATGTGTCCGCAGTCCCCACTCAATGACTTATTATTTATTTTTTTTTTTATTTGTTCCACCTCTCAGTATGGAATACAGCTCATACAAAATCAGCCATGCAGAAAAAGTGTAAAATTGTTTTTTCTTTAAAATAATTATTCAACAGTACAGCAGCTCCAGGGCCAGGGACAAGCTGGTGTCAAGACACTCCATTGACTGTTTTACGATCAAAATGTAGATATTACGTGTTGAGTGGCGTACTTGACACTGCCCTTTGTCGTACCAGATCGTAGAAATGAAAATAAATTAGAAATATAATCTTCCCCCGATTAAACCTCACAGTTAGTTCAGGGATTAAAAAAAACTACAACTAAAAAATATATACAAGTAACAATGACTGAAAAGAGTAACAATAAAAAACATAAATACGACCTAATTTGTAGACAGGGTTAAATGCGCTCTGAAGAGTTGGCGGTTTTCCAATTTAATACTAAGCTTTAGGCACTTTTGTTAGAGCAGACCGCAACAGGTAGCTCATAAATATACAAAGCGGCTTGTACCGCTTCTCTTAACTGGGTAATCGTTTGGAATTATTCTTAAATCGCAACTCAATGGTTGCCGGTCGCAACCGTTAACGCACAGGGACAGCGTCTGACTGTAAACGCGATCCGTTGTGGGTTCCATTCCCACTCGGGGGAGTGATTGTATTTAAAGTTATTGCCAGTTCTTCGCTCTGGCAAGAACAAGTGCAGCGTCTCGAATTTGGTGTAAAGCGAAGCATGGAGTGTCTTAACATTAGGTACTTTCTGTCCAGCCTGTTATGCGGGTAAAAGGCTAAAACTAAAAAAATATATGAGATAGTTTAAGGTTAATATTTTTTGTCGTTTGATTCGATCACTACGAGCTTACTTTTTACATTTTTTAATAATCTTTTTCTGAACTATTAATAATATTTTAAATGAAAGTATTTTGAACGGATTAATCGCGTATAGTTTGATACTCGTAAATACCTTTTTGGAAATCCGACGTTTCGAACACATTACAGAAGTGGTTAAAAGTAGAGTAAAATGTATTAAAATTGTGGAAATCAACGATCTTATTATTAATAACATATTATTTTTAATTTCAAGCGTAACATTTTAAATTATATTTAAAGTATAGATAATTTCGTCATGAATTGCAAAACTGTAAACCTTAGGGCTTGCGTCTAATCTGGGTTAGACTTCCGTTATTGGAGTGCTTAAGGCCGTTTAGGCTAGACACGTGCCTCTCTCTTGCTAGTTTAAAACTTCGTGTTTTTACTTAAAAAAAGTATTTAGCCGCACTCAGAAATTACAATTAACATTCTATCTACTTGTCTACTGATTTGCCTATTAGTTGTGTAATTGGTAAATTGTTTTTTTGGTGGGTATATGTATTTTAGTGCAATGCGACATTCTCCTTAGTTTACGATTATTACGATTTCCTACACACCCTGATTAGTAAAATAAAATGTTTATATTTAAACTTATCTCCGCTCCAGTAACACGAGTCGTGGTATTGAGTTCCGCCACATAACGTGTAATGACTGAATTGCGGGCGTAAATTTGGAGAAAACAGAAGCGAAGTGTATACAAATCTCTATAACTACCTTGCTATGCGGGAATAGGCGTTTTGTTATAGTTGTTATTTATCTCTTTTTTTAACTTTTAACGTACATTCAAGGATAAATAAGTTGTAACAAAAACGTATAAGAATTTCGACGCAGCTGGTAGTAGAACGCATGGCTTAGCGGCCAGAGCGCTTGGACGGTATCCAAGAGGCGCTGATTCGAATCCCGCTGCGTTCAAATTTTTATACGTTTTTTCAAAAATGTTTTCTAATCCTAAGTGTGGAATAACACTTTAAAAATAGTAAACACATTCAAGGATGTTTCAATTATTAAAGATTATTTTAAAGCAATGATCTCTGACTAAATCTGATGACTCATTAGAATTTCTGTTTTCACTTTCTCTTGTTTGAGTGCATAGTTTACAATATACAGTGTTGTTTACACTGTATTACGCAATTACATTTGAATTCCAATTTAGTTAGTCTGTCTTCACAACTGATTATAGTTTGTCAGCGGTTTACATGCGTAAAAATTATTAAAATTTTATATCATATGATAATTAAAATTCATTTTCACTCGTAAAAAATATTTTTCTGTTAATTCTTGGCTAGCAATAAACAGAAAGTCACGCTGAGTTTCATGCGCAGTTTCTTATCAGGTCTGAGGCATTAATTTTAGAGACACTAGGCACTTTCTGTTTACCCTGCTATGCGGGATAAAAGCGTGAAGCTAGAAAAAATTCTGGTAATTAATTTGACGTCCAAAACACGAAGCATGTAACTTATTATTTTAATAACATCATTTGACTTTCACTCTCAATAAACGCAATTTGTCGAACAATGTACGTGTCTATGTATTTATATAGAAAACCATTGACCTATCACATTAAAAATATATCGTATGATAATTATAGGCATTGTGCGAATATTAATTATATATTTTTTATATTCACGCTTCCTTCACAAAATGACAGATGATAATATCTATACTTATAAAAATAAAAAAAAAAACACATAGAAAAAGAGAAAGTCCCGCTGAGTTTCGTGCGTCGGTTGAGGCATTAACTTTAGTGAACTGCTGGTAAATTATTTGATGTTCAAAAAATGAAGCATGTTCTTAAGCAACTTCTTATTTTAAATAAAATTATTTGACTTTGACTTTTATACTACTTACATGATACACAATGTTGTTATCTACTTACCTTCCATTGTAAAGACTTATTACGGAATACTATCTTCTTTCTCCATCTCGTAAGAGGAGAGGGGAAATGATGCCAGGGTAATGGCCCCACTGACCGTGGGGTCTACCTTAACCCATAAATGTGGGTTTGTTCTTGGGGTAGGCTTAGGCCCTGTTGTTGGTCTTAGTATTGCCCTGACATAGAGTATGAGGAGTTGAGTTGGGACAGGGAGGGCAATGGGATAAGATGAAGCTGACCAGGCCGTCGGCCCAACCAGGTGTGGCTGCCCAAGTTGGGCCTTCTTTAGAAACCTCTGGTTTCTAAAGAAGGCCCAACTTGGGCAGGCAGCAAGGCAGTAGCCCAGGAGTAGGGTAGGAGATCTCAAGGCAATCGTTTCGCGTACGGTGGGCGGGTGTGCCACGGTGCAATGATGCTCCGAATGCGATGATGATAATGAGGTATCTGCACGATAAAACGTTCGGGTTGCTAACTGGGAAATATGGTGCTCCAGGCCTCCTATGGGTGGCGTTTCTTACCCACCGGGGAGCGTGGGTTACGCGCCTGAGGGCGACGTTCTAAGCCACAGGTGGCTTAAATGCCGACTTATAGAGAGAAAAATGAGAGTAAATGTTATGTAGTAATATAATCATCCAAATGACTTCCTTTAAAATATAACTATTAAGATCAAATATCGCATCAGCTAATAATATTTAGCAATAATATCCAATGTTACTTATTTATAAATATATTACGCTAGTAATATCACATAAAACACTCAACTTAAACCTTCAAAGCCTGTACGATTTAGTGAATCGTGTTCGCCTCATGTTTAAATATCGCTAGCATTCTTGTATAAAGGACGCCTCAGCTCAATAATTGCGGCTATTTCAAATTAACTCGTTGTTTCTAAAGGTATTGCGACAGGGTCCTATGGAATGGCTTTGTTTGATGCACAAAGTGCCTTGTCACCCACCTACGAAATATGTTGCCTAACATTGTATACAATAAGAAAAAGCAAGTTCACGCTTTGAAGGAGCATAGCATGATACTCAGAGACAGCCTAGTGGCAAGACACTCTGTTCACTGCTTTCCTAATTTACTTATGTATATGAAAGTACCTTTCATATTTTTGACGAGCGTGCTTGTAACAAGATTGCATCGAATCTGCAATTCTTTCATGGGACAGTCTGTATGCTTTTACAGTAGAGTCCCAAAAACGTTCAAGATCGTTCCATATTACAATTTTAAAAAGTTATGGAAAATGTATAGGTTATTACCACATTAATGACTTTATAAATGATAACACGCCTTGTCTATTTCAAAGGCATCATTGTCACTAATAAAAATTATTAATTTGTAATTATTGGTGTTAAAAAAAATGAGAAGGTCCGTTTGAGTTTTTTGCATCGGTTCTTCTCAGGTCTGAGAAATTAGCTTCAGGGAACTAACTGCTGGTAACTAAATTATTTGACGTTCAAAAAATGAAGCATTGAATTTCTTACTTCGAATAAAATGATTTTGTCTTTAACTTTCATGAAGCTTAACGCCGTAGTTGAGATTTTTTTGCAGTTTCTCTCTTTTTCACGCGAACAGGGTAGTCAAAGGAAATCTTGTGTCAATGTCAAGATATACAGTTCTTCATTTCCCGCTTGAAATCGAGACATTGCGCGCGGGTGGCAGAATTTAACGCCGCTGTCTTTTCAGAGTGAAAATTAAAATATTTTATTATTTACAGAATCACTCTTTCGAATGGAAATTGGCCTTAGAACCAATTACGTTTACAAAATTTACCTATTTATACCATATTGGCCAAAAAAATATTTGTAAATTGATAGTAATATTTAAAAAAAATAAGATTTTTTTTTAAATTGCTCATTCAATTAATAGACTCATGTCAATGTATCGGTGTAATTTTAAATTCCTGTTTACGTGTAGGTAATATCTTTAGATAGCGTCATTACCATATCTGTACTTATTACTTAGTCAATGTCACGTACACTATTGTACCTATTAGGAAAAATAAACCGCAATATTTTCTATATATATATATATATATATATATATATATATATATATATATATATATATATATGTATATATATATATATATATATATATATATATATATACATATATATAGTCAGTAATGGTAGACAATTACATTTTACGTTCGGGCCATTATATAGGGTTTCCCAATAAGAAAGGTATGTTTTAAAATTGAAATAAAACATGTAATATATGTTCAAATTTTGTGCTCAATGGCTTTATTTGATAGGAAATTTTATGCTATTTATGATTTAAACAAAATATCGTTCAAATGACTGTCATGACTTTTTTTGCACTGGTGAATACGATCGGTCCAATTTTCGATGACTCGGTGCAGCATTTCGGCTGGTATGGCCGCTATAGTCGCTCGAATGTTGCGTTCAAGGTCTTGAATCGTAGCTGGCTTATTGGCATACACTTGAGATTTTAACATACCCCCACAAAAATAGTCCAAGGGTGTTAAATCGCATGATCTTGGTGGCCAATTGTGAAGACTTGCGAGAAGACTTGCGAGAAATAACCGACTCACCAAACTTATCACGCAATAAATCCATTGTGACGGTCGCAGTGTGGCATGTTGCACCATCTTGTTGAAAATAAATGTCGTCCGCATCGATTTCATACACTTCAGGAAAAAAAAATCGTTCAACATGTCACGATAACGGTCGCCATTGACAGTAACAGTACGGCCTTCGTCGTTTTTGAAAAAGTACGGGCCAATGATTCCACCGTACCATAATCCGCACCAAACAGTCAATTTTTCAGGATGTAATGGTGTTTCATGAACCACTCTTGGATTTGACTCACTCCAGTAACGACAATTCTGTTTGTTCACATAACCATTGAGCCAAAAGTGAGCCTCATGATCAAAGATGATTTTCCTATGAATTTCGGTGTCCGTTTCCATCATTTCAAGCGCCCAATCAGCAAATTCACGACATAAACGATGGTCTGCTGGCTTGAGCCAACACAATCTTGTATGGATGTAGGCCAAGATCCATACGTAAAATTCGCCAGGTTGTCATTCTGGATAAGCCCAATTCTTGTGCACGTCGTGGAACGGAAACATTGTGATTTTCTTCGACACTGGCTGATACGTCGGCAATATTTTCTTCACTACGGCCAGTCCGTTGTCGTGTTTGTGGTCTACTATCGTGCAAAGAATATTCATTTTCTATTTCTTGGATTATGCGACGTATAGCTAGCTCAGACGGTGCACCATGACGACCATATTTAGCACGAAATGCTCTTTGAGAAGAGACAATACATCTCGAATTTTGATAGAAAATTTGGACAATTTCCAAACGTTGAGGTAAAGTGAACTTGTTCATGATAAAATGGCAAACATTACTAAACACAAATCAACACAAATGTCAAATGTTAAACAACCAAGATGGCGGCCGTGAGCTATTAAAATCCTATCATCCCTATTGGGAAACACTTTATATGTATATGTGTATTCATAATCAGTGACAAAAAATATTTTTGTTACTGAAAAAGTACATTTTGATATTAAATATTAAAAGCTTCAAATTTGGATAGAACTGTGATTTTCGCTTGGCTCTAAGAGAAAGTAGTTCTATCGGTTGGCATTGACCGCGTTAGTAGTCAACGTGTAAAAAACAAAAAAGAATTGAATGCAGCGAGATTCGAACCCGCACTTCTCGGAAACTCTTGTTTTTTTAAGTGTTTCCTGATCTAAAATTAGGAATAACACAGTGTTATATAGCAAAATATTCTTTATAAATATTTGTGTACATATTTTCTATGCATACATATATGTATGCAGGTAGTTATGCATATGTGTAAGCTTGATATGTTTAACTGTTTGATTTTCGTAGGTGCGAACATATATGAATTAGATTTTGTTTCGTAAACAATCACTCTGGTTGAGGTGGTTCATTGCTGTCTTTTTTAGTCAATATATATATTTTTTAATTTATTAGTATCAAATACAATTAACAAATCACCATAAACACTAAAAAACCACTTAGGTTTATCTCGAGTCCATATTATAAATCTATATCATTTATTATTAATCTTCCATTTCCCATGGTCGAAGTTTATGGCCTAAGATTGTTTGTTATACTATTTTTTTAAATAATTGAGTTTTTTATTTTTTTTAGCTTCACACTTTTATCCCGCATAGCGGTGTAGGCTTAAAGTACATATTGGCAAGACACTCCATACTTCGCTTACCGCCGAATTCGAGGCATTGCGTGTAGAGTGACGGATCTCAACGCCGCACTTTGTCCTATTAGAGCGAGGATGTGAAACACTTAGTAAAGTATAAATAAATAACTAAGTATATTTTTTATATATGATAGTACGTCAATTACCTCTGCTTCAATATATTAAGCTACTGCCGGCTTAGAAGAAAAAGTTTAAACTATTTTAAGACCTAGAAATAATTTTCAAAGTTCTTATTTCCGGCGCACGTGCCGAGTACCATGTTTCTGATAGCTAGTGGTCCAATTAATAAATTCCACAATTTTACCTTTTTTTCCGTACAACAAAGAAATGATGAATGACAGAACATATTGCATGTCGTTCTCTTTCCGTACGAAACATTTCGCGTTGTATGGCGAAACTCAACGCCGTGCTTCGTATAACCCGCTTTGTTTAACTAAAACTAATTTTTACAGTCAATATTTACAATTAATAATCAACATTAGTATGCGGTGAATAAACTTTACGCCATTCAGTTCTAAATGTAGTATTGCTATGTAATTTTATATCAAACAAGTGTGTACGTACCTATCGATTTCCACATTGATACAAAGATATTACTCAAATTCGCGGCGAATCTTTCGAAATTGTTCGCAATTTGGCCTAGTTACCTTTCTCCAGTGGATTTCAGATTAGCTAATGTTTACATCTCGACCATATGTAACTCTTCCATTTGTTCGTCTCATAAATACAGCCCATGTATTTAAAATGCCGTCGTAGCGCAGTGGCTCAGCGTCTGTACACGCAGTGGTTGTAGGTTAGATATACACTCGAGACGCAGATGAAATTGTGTATATTAAAAATATTTTAATTTGCTCCGATAAGCCTCGAATTCTGGCTTAAACTGGAGTGTCGTTACTAAATTTTATTTGCCTACTCTGCTATGCAGTAAAATAAATTCTATATAGATAATGTGTTATTTAGACTGAGGAAGAATTGTAAGAAAGATTTATGAAGCAAAGATGAATGGTAAAGGTTTGCAGGGAGACCTAGGTTGACCTTCGAAAGGACAGTATCAATAACACTAGAGGACGGTCATGTAAAAAGCATAAGGACTTGACGAAGGGTATGTGTTAAGAGGGGATGATTGTGGACGAGGTAAAGGAGGATGCGAGGACCGTAGCGTTTGGCGATCCGTCCTATCTGACTTCCCCGCAAGGAATATAGACTGAAAAGGTGTCTATCTATTACATGGTAGTTGGACTGGTTCTAAGTGACTGATAGGCTTTTCTTTAGATAAATTAAGAGTACTAAAAACGTGGTTTTGTATTACGGCACTCAGCACTTCTGTCTACATTGCAGTAGAATGTATAACCTTCAAATAAATAAAAGGTATAATTTCCTTCATCATTTATTATGGAAGTGTAAATAAGTTTATATTTACTTTTATGAAATTATTTATATTTTTATGATTTTTTTTATTGTGCTTATAAATAAGTATCTACGATGTTTTCAGATTGCAGATTTTCTTGGACTTGGACGGTATCCGAGAGGCGCGGGTTCGAATCCTGCTGCGTTCAAAATTTTTATACGTATTTTCAAAAATGTCTTCTAATCCTAAGTGTGGAATAACACTTGTAAATATTAATAAATATATATTTTTTTAAAATGTCGAGACAAATCTAATTTAATATTGTTTGTATAACTTTAAATACTTCCTGGTACCTTTTTTACCAGCACTTTAATATTTTTAAAAAACGTATAGCTTATATGTTATATTTTACAAGAGTTTTTTTAAAGTTATTAACTAACTTTAAAAAAAATTTAACTTATTTAAATATTTTTCGTTGTTTTGTTGTTAGTGTCAAGGTCATGTTAATTTATTTCATATAAAACGAGTAGTGCTCGCCAGTTAGTTCAAGTTTAATTTAACATCTTCGGATCTAAAAAATCTTAAATGAATGTAGCTCTAAGTTATTCTTTATTACTTCCGCTATCTGCCATTGAAAGAGCCGGAACAAACAGACTGACAGACTGATAAATGTTGTAAAAAATGTTTTTTTGCCAAAATAACATTTATGTACCGAGTATTCATATATCTGCATTAACTAAAAAACGATTATTTTAATATTATAAAGAGACAGTCCAATTTTATTTATTTGTATAAATTTTCATTTTTTGGCTAGTGAGAATGCAATGTGAGAATGCAAAAAAATAGCCAGAAACGTTTCCTTAAAAAGATTTGCACTGGACTTGCAATTATAAATGTTGGTGCTAAGTGTTTAAACTGTTCCGATTTTAGTAGTATAGCGCCATCTACCTAAGTATGACATAATCAACCCTAATAATTGTCATTTGGTCGTGGAGCAGTATAGCGTCTGACTGTAAGTGCTATCGGTTGTGGGTTCGACTCCCACTCGGGGTAGTGATTATATTTAAAATTATTTCCATTTCCTCGCTCTGGTAAGATAAAGTGCGGCGTTCAGGTCCACCACTCAACTCGCAATGTCTCGAATTCGGTGGAAAGCGAAATTCAGAGTGTCTTTACACTAGTATTTAGTCTACCCTGATATGCGGGATAAAAGCGTGAATCTAAAAAAAGTTATTTAACCTGTGATGGGAAAAGAAAATTAAATATTGATGTCATATAAATTTTAAATTATTTAGGATTCTACGGATTTATTATACGGGTGCCCATAGATGTGCCTCTCTTCTCTTACTCCCGCTTGGAGCTGTATGTGAGTAATGGGCTCCCTTAAAAAGCTCTTTTCTCTTCATATTATAAATTTCATAAAGAAACAAACAAACAAACAAATATAGACGCTTATTTCTAAAAGTTTCTTGTAGTAAATTTTGAAATGCATATCCAATCATCAATTACTATCAAATCGTCTATCAAAATGTCATTACTATTTTGACATTATTGTCAATACTACAGGAACCTACCACCAAAAGGAAGTACTACTAAGAGCTGTTGAAAAAATGTTGCTCTTTTCAAATATAATTTTACAATGAATCCATTAATTAGCTTCCAAGAAGAAATAATTACACATATTAATATTAATATAGTATTCTTTGATAACATAATGTACTGTTTTTTTTAATAATGTGTTTATAATAACTAAGTATATATACAAATCAATAGAATAAGAAAGGTGACAAGTGCAACTGATTGTATACAATGTATTGGACACGCATAGACAAAAGAACACTTATTTACTATTGTTAAAGTTTCTTACCTAACACCGATTTAATTATTTTATATAAAACCATTTTAAACAAATTAGTCATGTATATATTGATATTCGGAAATATATTTTTGGGAAACTCGACATTTCATACAATTTAGGGTGAATATATATATATATATATATATATATATATATATATATATATATATATATATATATATATATATAACCTCGTAGAATTAAGATAATTTAATTTTGTCGCTTAAATTTAAATATAGATCACTTAAATTTAAATATAGATCTTTAGTTCTTTCTAATTATATGTAAATGAGAAATAAGTTATAATAAGGGAAAAAAGGTACGGTCTCAGTCTGTAGTGCGTTAAATTTTACATTTAATAAAAAAAAACTCTTTACAGCCTTTTTAAAGTAGTTTCGTTTAGATTCACATTAAAAATCTTAAATATCGACTAACTTAGTTTATTTTTTTATGTACTTATATGTTTATATTTAAATTATTTTCACTTCGTCGGTCAGGTGAAGACAAAGAGCGGCGTTGAGTTCCACCACTCAAGACGCAATGTTTCAAATTAGGTGGAAAGCGAAGTACAGAGTGTGCTGATACTAGGTACTTTCCGTCTACCCTGCTATGCGGGATAAAAGCGTGAAGCTAAAAAATATGTTTAGGTATTTACCAATATAAACATACAAATACAAACAATTTTGTGTCACCATTCAGTGATTGGCAATGTAAAGCCATAACACTTCTTTGTACACTTTTTATCTATTTTAATATGTTCACGATGGCTTTGCAATTCATTGCCCACACCAATAGGCGGGTGAGCTAAAATTTTTTCGCCCTATCGGAAATGTAGGCCACCGGTGGTACTAGAATTTCTTATCGGTTGGATAAGAAATTCTAGTGCGGGTCACCGGTGGTACGCGCCGGTGTGAACGTGTTAAAGATATTTGACCTCTGGGACACAATGAAACAGACTTGTGAATTTATACACGATGGTTCGATCTACACCGGGATATTATTAATTATTTAAATAATTTTCATTTCCTCATTTTAATGTAATACGTGGCGTTCAGTTCAACTCACGATATCTTAAAGTCCAACGGTACGCGGAGACCAGGGTGTTACTAGGTTATCTCTGACTTTAATATATATATATATATATATATATATATATATATATATATATATATATATATATATATATATAATAGTCTATAATAATATTACGAGAACGCAACACATCTTCGCAGTATAATTACGTAACTCGTAAATGTATATTACTTTACTAACACTCGCTTAGAAATAAGATTTTTTTGCTTTGTGTTAATATTCTATAGATTTCAAGTTACGTATGCTGGAGTTTGCAATACAAATTACAATAATGTAGGTCAGTTATAAAACACATTAGAGCTTATTAGTTGCGCGTCTGTTTACATTGACGTTATAAGCCAGCTTCACTGTTTAAACCGGATAGCAGAATATTCAAGAGGGACAACCTAGTGTGGACAGACACTCCGTTGACTGCTTTCCACCCGAAATCATGATATTGAGTGTTGGGTGGCGGATCTAAATGCCACGCTTTATGTTATAAACAGCTTCACGCTTTATTCCACATAGCAGCGTAGCCAGAGACTACCTAGTGTCACGACACTCCGTTGACTTTCAAGTAGAAAGCCCACCCGAAATCGAGATATTGCGTGAATAGCGAACTCAACGCACCGTAATGAGAATAAATTTTAATTATTACTACTTCAATTGCTCCTAGCGGCAAACGATCCTACGACCAATCGCGTTTACAGTCAGACGTTGTCCCACTGCGCTACGTTGGCCTCAAGTTAGAGGAGTGATGTAAATGACAAATGCTAACATGGTAATGGCCATATAGCATGCAGTATTTGTTCATGTGCATTGCAATGCAATGCAAAGTGTATGAATGGTTGCATTTGTCACGGATTTGCATAAATCGTATGTAATGGTAATATGATTTTGAATATGCACTGTGCAGTAGTTTAAAATTTTATGCGTTGGTTGCAGGTTCAGTTATGTTAGAGTTGATACACAATACCGGCCAAAAGATTGATCCCAGTATGAATAAATATGAGAAAACAAATATAATTCAAGATATTTAAAAAGTTATGGAAAACTGGCTTTATTTTCATGTTTCATATAAGATTTAATTCTAAAAAAAGAAAAAGTCTTGACGAATACTGTTCTTAAAAAAAACAAACAAGAGAGTTTAAACAGATTTTTCATCGAAATATTCTTCGCTATGCTTGCGCTTTATTACTTTTTTTACCGATCTAGGCATGCGAGTAATTAATTTATCTATAGTCTCCTGCGAAATATCATTCCAGCTTTCCTCCAATGCATTCATCGCCTGCTGTGAGCATGACCACTGTTCCCGAACGTTTCGATCGAGCTCTTCCCACAAAAGTTCATTGGGATTGAGATCAGGGCTTTGAGGTGGCCAGGTCATGTTTTCTAATACCTTTCTCCGACTATTTTTGTCTAAATAGTGTCCACATTATTTCACATCATTGTGTTATTGCAAAATAAATCCTCAGCCAATTAACCTAAGGCCGGAGGGAACGGCGTTTTTCCCCAAAATTTCCTTATATTGCTTTTTTCATTATTTTTTTCATTATATTGCCTTTTTCGTTAGGCCTTTGATTTACACTAGATTTCCGCCACCATACTTGACGGTCGGCACTGCACACTGCGGCATCATCTTTTCTTCGGCGCCACGTCGGATGGTAATTCTCCTTTTTGACTTCGTGTCAAACTTCAAATTTTGATTCGCCATTCCAAAGAACTTTTCTGAAGTCTTATTTGGTCCCGCCTCGATGAGCTAGGACTCATTGCATCCGTTTTTTTTATTTTGCGGTTTTAACAGAGGTTTACGCACAGCAACGCGTCTATACAACTTGGCGTCTCGCAATTGTCTTTGCACTGTAAACACTGATATTGATTTTTCCGACTTTTGATTTATTGACTTCTTCTGGTCACCACAATAAATTTATATTCACCATAAGTTGTACCCCTTCATCACCCAGGGCGCGGACGATCTTGATTACCCTCGGTTTGTTTGTAGCGCACAATAGTGCGATGGACAGTAGATAGAGAACAAGTGTTTGGTAACTTGAGTTGACTCGCTATCTGACGTTCAGATGCCTTCGTTGTAGAGAACAACGATGGCAGATCGCCATCATTTTAGACATGTCTTGAGCCACAAGATCAGACTAACTGTGGATATCCGTAAATGACCAGACAAGTGCAAGGTTCAAATAATAATTAAACATATTTTCAGAATTTAGGTAATAAATTTTTGACAATTGATCTGTCGGCTTTCTGCTTCCGCGGCTGACATTTATGTTTGGATACAATGCCTGTTTATTGCCCTTTCCTTGGCCTCTATACAAAAGAATAAGCTTTTAGGCAATCTAAGTGAACAATGGAATATGAAGGTGTGCAGATTACTATTTATCACCAATATTTTCTAAAATATTTGCTGATAAAAGTTTTTATTAGTGGTCTCAAACTTTTGACTTTGAGTTCCTTATTTTAACAATCTTAGTATAAAAAAATAATAATTTGGAGTATTATTTTTTTTCTTTTTTTAGCTTCACGCTTTTATATATCCCGCATAGCAGGGCAGACCTAATGTACCTAGCATCCAACAACACTCCATATTCCGCTTTCCGCTGAATTCGAGATATTGTGTGTTCAGTAGTGGAAATCAACGCCGCGACCATGACCGCCTTCTAAATTTGTATGTATTCTGAAATGAGTTAAAATTGTGTAAGAAATTATGGAGGTAATCAAAATAGCGTCTGACTGTAAAAGCGATAGTTACGGATTCGATTACCGCTCGGCGGAACTTTTATATTAAAATTTCTAAAAATTTTCCTGTTCTAAGAAACGTAAGGTTAAAAAAAACATCGTCGAATCGAAATCGCTTTAACAATCATCGCACCAAATTACACTTCCATACACTACTTAAAAATAATTTATTTATTTATATTTAAATTATCTGATTATTTTATTGTTAGTATTTTTGTTAACATTATGCACACATTTTCCGTGTGTTTCATTATTTTACTCATCTTCGAGATAAAATCATGAATTATTATAATGATTCAATGTATATTTTTAGAAATTACTTAATTACGTTATAAACTTTATATTTAAATACGTAATATATTTATACTACATATATCATAATTAGAGCTATATAAATTGCTTATATTTAATCTAGTAAAATAATATATGTAAGATTTAGTGAGGCCGGTCGTGGCGCAGTGGGTTAGCGTCTGACTGTAAACGCGACCGGTCGTGGATTCGATCCTCACGCAGAGGAATGATTTTATTTAAAATTATTTTCACTTCCTCGCTCTGGTAAGATAAAGTGCTGCTTGAGTTCCACTACTCAACATGTAATGTCTCGAATTCTGTGGAAAGCGAAGTACGGAATGTCTTAACAATAGTTACTTTCTGTCTGCCTTTCTGTGCGAGATAAAAGGCGTGAAACTAAAAAAAAGTTTTAGTCTTGTTGAAATACTCGCGGTTATTTAGCGTGTTAAATTTTTAACAGAAAAGCAGAAAGAATGTAGTGGCAAATTACTCTATTATGTACAAATAGTATAATATGTAATTTAGTCAAAACACTTTGAACAAACTCAAGACATTGCTTGGTAATCGGAACTGAACGTCGCGTTTTATTTAACCAGAGTGTTGAAATACGAATGCATTAAGTCTAATCATGCCCCAGACCGGAATCGAACTTACAACTATCACAGGGAAACCTCATTTAGTATCACAATATTGTAAATAATCAAAATCTTTATATATCTGCAATCATCATAAATAAATATTTCTAAACTGCATAGTGGATATTGCAGCCTCATATCCGATGTAATGAAGTTATACTTCAAAGCAAAAATTGTTTTAATTTTAATGTATTAAGATTCATATTTGGGTTTTAACGTCATTCAACTGTGTATCGTGAAGTAAATGCAACGGTCGGCTTCACGCGCTAACAGCCAAGTTCCTATCGTTGCATAAAGCATGGGTCAAGTGATTTTATTAGGGTTCTTTAGCTATATTGTAGTTTTTTTTAATAAATATTTTGAATTTGAAATATATTTGGGATTATTATTGATTTTGTAAAGACTAAGGTACTATTTTATTTTTTAAATATATTAATTATGTAGGCATTCGAGCAGGTCGTGGCGCAGTGTGGCGTCTGACTAGAAACACGATCGGTTCTGAGTTTATTTTTCCACTCGGGGGAATGGTTATAATTATATTCATTCTTCGCTTTGGCAAGTGAAAACGTGGTTTTCATCTCCGCCACTCAACACTCTCGTCTCGAATTCGAATTGGCGGAAAGGGAAGTACGGTGTGTCATGACACTAGGTGCTTCCTGTCTAGCGTGCTATGCGGGATAAAAGCGTGAAATTAAAAAAAAAAACAAAACAGGCCCACTATTAGTTAAAAAAAAATTAGATAGTCTTTATCACGCAACGTCAAAATTCCTTTACCTGTTTACCAAGCATACGATTTTTGTATAAAATTTTAACATGATTATAAACTAACTATATGTGAATAAACTTTTAAGTTATAAAAGGAGTTTCGTTTGGTTTATTCGTGATTAATGATAGTGTAAATTAGTTATTTAGTAACTAAATGGTCTTACAATAGTTTGTATTGGCGTCTTTGTGTTTTGCCGTTGATATATTGCGTTTGTCAAATGTCATAATATTTGTAATGAATCAATAGTATGTGTTAGTGGGTATGATGCTTGCTCAATAGATGTTGCTTGAAATATTGATTTTTTGTGTTTTTTTTTATATTCATATATACTTAGTCGGCCAGTCGTGGCGCAGTGGGACAACGTATGTCTGTCAACGCGATCGTCTGTGGATATGATTTCCACTCGCAGGAATGATTATATTTAAATTATTGTTATTTACTCGCCCTTGTTAGATAAAGCCCGGCGTTGAGTTACGCTACTCAACACACAATGTAACAAATTAACACTAGGTACACCCTGCTATGCACGATAGAAGCGTGAAGCTTAAAAATATTTACTTAGTAAGTTAGCATGTCCGCGATTTTTGGTTGCATATATACTGCGTTGGAATTATTTTTACTATAAAAATTTATATGATCTTTACTCTGGAGAGAACTATTTCATGAATAGTTTAATTCTTATCAGTTTTTTTTTATAATTTACGTATGTAAATACACATTAAATAGAGTGTTGAAGAAAACTGGCAAAACTAAAAGGCATTTATGCATATATATTATAACCAAATATTATAACCAAATAGGCTTAATACCAGGTCCGGGATTTAGAACTTATAAATATCTCATGAAATATTAGTACAACTACAGCGGTGATCAGCTGCATGTGTAAGGCTCACTTGTTAACACATTCACCGCTTTGTCAGTCACTGGAGCTTGACACTTAACTATTCCAATTGGGCCGTGTCAGTCCTCAGTGACTGACACTATTTGCCTACTTTTATGTAATTTAGCTCTGTCGGTCACGCTTTCCGTGTTAAAGCCTATTAGAGACTGACGCGGCCCTTCTGTGTTCCTGCAACTTGGCGCGAAAATTTAACGTGAAACATATGTTGATATAGGCTTATAAATAAAGAAATATATTTCAGTAAACTTTAGTTTTTTTATATAATATCTGTTAAAATATATTTAGTTATTTGCTTCTCAGTCTTATTTACGTATTAGCTCTGCCTTTGGAATTCCACATTTCTGAATATTATTTTTATAATTCCAAAATAAAAGTAGTTGATATAAGAAGTAGTAACTTGTTACTACTTATATATACATATCAACTATATTCCGATAGAAAGTCAAGATCAGTCTACCCGTTCCAGAGATTAGGTGAAACAAACAGACAGACAGACTGATAAAAAATGTTTAAAAAATTATTTTGGTATTAAAACGTGCATACATGCTTTTAGTAAAAAACAGTTATTTTAATATTACAAACAGACATTCCAATATTATTTATTTGTATAGATAAAAAACAAAAATTAGTTAATACTTAGGTTTGTGTGTATGGATGGATGTAATAATATTTATTATATAATTATACGATCTTTGATTTTCACGATTATACACATTTTAAATGAAACTATTTTAAAAGGATTAATCGCGTATATTTTAATATTGTTCATGTTTGTATTAACCAACAGGCAAATCACCTCGGTCTATCTGTGACCACGGACTATTGTAAAGTGTTCGAAACGTCAGGTTTCCAGAAAAGTATTTTCGTATACCTAAATATACGCGATTAATCCATTTAAAAAAATATTTATTATTAATTCACGCCAAAACTACTGAACGTATGGTAATGAAACTTTATTGAATAACACTTAGGTTACAGTTTATAAAGGTTTTTTTTATAGCTTTGCCATAATACAACGATAACTAAATATATCACTTTTAATTTTTATGTTACATATTGCAATATAGGCGAAGCATGGAATTGGTTTTGCAATGTTAATTTTTATTGTTTTTATAACAATGGTGGCCTCGAGGGAAATTACATCAATGAAAATGAGAGGAAATATAAAATAACTTTATCGGTTTCTACATAATTTCTTTAATTATTAATTATATATACAAAAGCGAAGTACGGAGTGTCTTGACACTAGGTACTTTCTGTCTACCCTGCTACGCGGGATAAAAGCGTGAAGCTAATTAAAAAATATATACAAATGTTAAGGCCGGTCGCGGCGCAGTGGAACAGGATCTGACTATAAACACTGGTTGTGGGTTTCCAACTCGGGGGAATGATTATATGTAAAATTAGTTTCATTTCCTCGCTCTGGTCAAACAAAAGGCGGCGTTGAGTTTCGCCAGTCAACACGCAACGTCTCGAATTCGGGAGAAAGCGGAGTATCACCGGAGTGTCTTAGCACTATGTACTTTCTGTTTAGCCTGCTATGCGGGAGAAATGAAGCTATAACATAAATATAGTCAATAATATTACAAGTCATATATAAATCACACTTATTAAAAATAATACTACTTCTATCGTAGTAACGTTAATTAGTAGTAATTTCCAAGTATTTAAACTTAATATGTATGACATTGATAGAGGTGTTAATTTCAAGATATAGTTTTGTTTAAACAAACAAACAACCTGCCTTTACAATTATCTTAGTAATATTTGTTGTAACAAAAATTACCTTTATTTTATGAAAAAGAGGAATTGTTAATATTGCGGTTGATGCCTAAAATAAGGGCTGCCTTAGCAGCTTGAACATCACTATTATATATTTTTTACGTCAATATTTTAAATGGTACTATTTGAAAAGGAATAATCGCGTATATTTTGGTATTCGAAAATACATTTTTAGAAATCTGACGTTTCGAACACTTTACAGTAGTCCGTGGTCACAGGTAGACAATCTACCAAAATATACACGATTAATCCGTTTAAAGTTGGTTCATTTAAAATAATAATATCTTCTCGTATCGTATCGTAATAATATCTTCCCTGTGGTTTTGTTAAGGTATTTTAATAAACATTATTGAAACATTTTTTATATTTGTACATTGAATGAAATATCATCACTACCACTTTGATACGTGGCGCTCTACTACTGTGCGGTTTTGTAGGAGTTTCCTTCCACGTGCCACACAACTGTGGAACGGCCTACCTGCTGCAGTGTTTCCAGGTCGATACGATATAAATACCTCCAAAAAGCGCGCTTTTCCTACGGTAACGGCCGCAAGGCATCTGTAGTTCCTCTGGTGTTGCATGGCTTCGTGGGCAGTGTTGATCACTCACCATCAGGTGACCCACACGCTAGCTTGCTTTGCCTGCTCTATTAAAAAAAACTGTAGTTTTTTATAAATTAAGGTCACATGACACTCAGTTCTTTGCTTACCACTCACGTTTATATACCTATATAGGTTCTCTCTAACAAATATATTTATTGATACGTGTTTTATAACTTACGTAACTAACATGACCTTTCCAATGTTTGTCATAATTATGTATTTTAATAGTTTTATATTTATTTGTTGGAACCATCAGCGTTATTATGTAATCTAGTTTTATCAGTATAATTATTAATATGCAACGAAATTATATGCAGAGCGCGGCGTTGAGTTCCACCTCTCAACACGCAATATCTCGAATTTGGTGAAAACCTAAGTACGGAGTTGACACTACGTACTTTCTGTCAAGCCTGCTATGCGGGATAAAAGCGTGAAGCTATAAAGAAATGTATACTTACTCCAACATACGTTACGTCCCTGCATACTTTTTATATGCATGCTTTTCGCTTTACATATCTCTCTTACGTCCTTCGTCAAGTGTGCTGTCGATGTGCCCAAACCAAACTTAGCTTGGCCGGTCATTGCGCATTGGGTCAGAGTTTGACTCCGAATCATGATGTATATGTATATATATGTGTATATATATATATGTATGTATATATATATATATATATATATATATATATATATATACACACATATTATTTTCACTTCTTTACTCTGGTAAGACAAAGCGCGGCGTTAAGTTCCTGCATGCAACACGGAATTTGGTGGAAAGTAAAGTATGGAGTGTGTTGACATTAGGTATTTACTTTCTACCATGCTATGCGCGATAAGAGCGTGGTTTAAACAATTTTCATAAAGGCCTTGGAGAAAAAAACAAGTGTGACTGTAAGTGGTTTCTATTATCACGTCTTATGTTTAATATATAATGATGTCATCCCGTTTTCCTTCTGATCGCTGAATCGTGCAGGTTTCCCCATTGGTTTTCCTGCAAGCGCCCTCATAACAACTGGTCTCACGTTGAGGTTTGCGCTTACACAATATTTGTTATGCTTATTATGATTTTGCTTGTCCTTAAGGATAATACAATTTACCTGTTCAGTCTATTCTATCTAGATTTCATTCATATGGAATTTTGCAAGTATCTTAATAATATTTTGAATGAATATATAATTTATATCTGCTTAGGACAATGTTATGGCAGTGATAGTAGTAGAGTAGAGTGAAATGATACAGTGGAAGCTATATATATATATATATATATATATATATATATATATATATATATATATATATATATATATATATATATATATATATATATATATATATATATGTTATTATTTAACAAAATAAATGTCATCGTTATGAAGTAGACAGTCTGCCTGTAAACGCGATTAGTTTTGGGTTTGACTCCCACTTAGGAAAATGATTGTATTTAAATTTTATTTGCATTTCTATGCTCTGGTAATGCAAAGTACGGCGTTGATTTCCAGCGGAAAGTCAACAGAGTGTCTTCACACTACGTTGTCTTTGACTACCCTGCTATGTGAGATAAAACGTAAAGCTGCTTTTTAAAATAATAACGAAAATGACAAGATAACAAATCACTTATATTATATCGATATATACATAACATAGTATGGAAGAAGATAAGTCTCATAAATATGAATAAAACACATATTATGCAAGGGCACAGTGTGTCACTGGATTGAAGTCGTTACGTCCAGCCACTCCATATATTACCCGCCACTTTCATTATACTCGTTCACGCTCGAAGAGATGGTGTTTATTGTCGATATGTTATAATGATTATTATATTTCCAATTTATTTGAATAAACGTGATATGGAATTGTTAGTAAAGTAAGTATTAATGCTCACTGTAATTGCGTTTAAGTTGTGGGTTTGATCCGTTTCGGGGGAATATTTTTTTTATTAGCTTTACGCTTTTATTACGTATAGCAGGGTAGACAGAACCAGGAGTAGGTAGATCTAGTGTCTCGCTGTTCCGCTGAATTCGAGACATTGCGTGTTGAGTGGTGGAACTCAACGCAGCGCTTTGTATTATCAGAGCGAGGAAATTTAAATAATTTATATATAATCATTCTCCCGAGTGGGAATTAAACCCACAAACAGATCGCATTTACAGTCGGACGCTGCGCTGCGACATGACCGGCCCCAAATTTATATTTAAAAGGATTTTCTTGACTCGACATGACACAGACGTAAGTAGAATATGTAAAATATTCGTTTAGGTAAAATTATATTTTTTTATTTGATATCTGAATTAATATTTTATATTATATATATATATATAATATATATATATATATATATATATATATATATATATATATATATATATATATATATATATATATATATATATATATATAAACAACCATGCTGGTCAAGTTCCACTTTACAATATAATTTTTATATGTCTTACAAATAAATATCTTCTTTTTGGTTTCGATCTTCAATAATATGTTGTTAAATTAAATTTATATTGAATTGTCATTTTTTTATATTTTTTTAGCTTCACGTTTTTTATCCCGCATAGCAGGATATACAGAAAGTATCTAGTGTCAATATACTCTGTACTTTGCTTTCCACCTAATTCGAAACATTGCGTGTTGAGTGGTGGAACTCAACGCCGCACGATAAGACAACCTTACCATGTTAGTGGAAGTGAAAATAATTTGAATATATTTAAGATCTCTCCCCGGAGTAAAGATCGAACCCAAAACCGGTCGTGTTTCCAGTCAGACGCTGTCACTACATTTTATTTATTCAAACGATATTATAATTTATTTTAATTCTTATAGTGTGAAAGATTATTTATCATATACTAAAATATATTTACATTAACTTGTTGCAACATTCTAGATCAGAATTGATTTTAAATAATTTTATTATGAAAATTTAAAATAAACAAAGTCTTTTTTGTTAACCAAATTCATTTTAAGTTAAAAATTAAAAAAAAATATGATAATCTAACACATAAAAAAAACACGTAATGGGCAGAAACACATTGATATTTTAATGCATTTAAGTATTAATAATAACTGTGAATATTTAAAATGAAACTACATTAAGCAGATTCATCGCGTATATTTTGATATTCAAAAATATATATTTGAAAACCCGACGTTTCGTCGATTTTACGGTACTCTGTATTGTATTTAGTACAAAAATTAATTATATCAATCTACCGCCATCTGTGTCAGAATTGCATAATATACGTGATTAATCCGTCTAAAGTATTCATCCGTTTAAAGTATTAATCAGTTTAAAGTATCTTATATTTTTGAATTTGTATTGTTTTTGTAATAAATATAGACTTTATATAAATGAAGGAAAAATATATGATTAAAAATAATTAAAAATTCCTTATCTGTAGATTAGATTAGTTTTTATATAACGTATGTACGTGAACTGTACGTGAACACAGTGATATTAAATAGATTTGCTTCGGTTATAAAATTCCAATGGTAAATAACCGACAATATCTCAATTTTCCTGCAGGTACTTTGATAGTTTTCCGTAAATATGTATGTATATCTATGTTAAATTATCAAATTACCTATTTACGCAATATAATGCTATTTATTAAAACAAAAAAATTATAGTGATGTTAGTATATATGGTAAATTAAATATCAAATTATTTTAACAAAAAATCGACCTCTCGGGATTTGTATAAATATAATAACGTCTGCATTAGCAAAATATATAGTGCGGAACATATCCTAGCCGAATGGCCGACTTATATAGACATCGATCAAAGGAAATCATATTTAAAAAGGAATGTATGAGCTATCTAGTAACATTACTATTAAAATGATTTTCTTTAAAATATAACTATTTACTGTGCGAGTTACCATTGCATTACTTTTATTAAGTAAGTAATTCGATTAAAAAAATAAAAAAAGAAATACGTATATTGTCGTCAAAAATTTATATTTTCCAACATTTCATCGTCACGCCTCAGTCACATCACTACTCTCGATTATGAAACGTCATTCGTAAAGCTTTTGCTTTCCACCATTTGCTTTGCTTGTGCTTATTCGAGTCCTTTGGCTTACTGACATCACTTTTACTACGAAGTACTGTCTAACTGGTTTCTGATCTTGTTCCTCTTTCAATCATGTGAGTTACGTGAACACTTGTAAGACGGTAATTAACTTGTTCGTATAATAATATATTTATTTTATGTTTAATGTATTTAGAAATGTCAATTTTTAATATCACGCTTTTTATCTCGCATAGCAGACAAGACAGAAAATAAGAAACGTCATTCTTTACGTCATTGCGTGTCGAGTGGTGGAACTCAACACCGCACTTTGTCTTACCAGAGCGAGGAAGTGAAAATAATTGTAAATATAATCACTCCCCCGAGTGGGGATTGGGTCGAATACACAACCGGTCGCGTTTACAGTCAGACGTTGTCCCACTGCGCCACGACCGTCCTCTTAATAATTAGAGTTTAATTAGCATTATATCTGTGTGTATACATCCGACTTAAGGATAGAGAAACAATGTATAGGACTTTTTACCCAAATAATTTGTAGTTTATCTTAAATTTATAATGATTAGCTAAAAACATTTTAAATTTCTTTCCCTTTATAAATGTATTATGGATATTTAACAGTAAGATTTATTTTAAAACGTCCATAATTTATGTATTTGTGGACTACGATAAATAGCCAATTATTAAACAATATTTTGTAAGGAAATTTGATTTGTACAATATTAAAATAAAAACTTAAAATAAAAAATACATCTTTACGCTTTTTCTCATAAGACTCAACGTAGAGTGAGTTTGATGCCGACATTCTCTGTTATCTACTTTGCAAATATTTGTTGCCTGTCCAAATATTTGTTGAAAATACTACGTCAACGGAATTAAACGCTGCACTTTGTTTTACCAGAGGGATATGAGTATATATATATAAATATACATTTTACTAATAATAAAAATATCAATTTCTAAGTGGTATAGCGATCGATGACAGTTTAACGAACGATATATATATATATATATATATATATATATATATATATATATATATATATAAATATATATATATAAATATTTATTATATTTATATATATATATATATATATATATATATATATAAATATATATATATAAATATTTATTATATTTATATATATATATATATATATATATATATATATATATATATATATATATATCGTTCGTTAAACTGTCATCGATCGCTATACCACTTAGAAATTGATATTTTTATTATTAGTTAAATGTTTACATATTTAAGATACAAAAATAAATATTTTTGGCATACGGTTTTGCACAGTTTGCTTGAGGTGCGGGTTCGAATCCTGCTGTTTTGAAATTTTTATGTGTTCGAAAAATATTTTTAAAAACTTATAATTCTAATTTATTTTGGTCCAATGATTGTTTTCTACGTTTCCTATTTTTCTTTTCACAGAGAATGAAAGTCTATATTCATGCTTACTCTATAATGTTTCCTGCCAATTCATATAAAATTGAATGCCGGCAGACTATATTAAAACTTTCCAGTTTTATTGATGATGGGGGAAGCAACTGTTGCAATCAATCATAGTAACGGGTTCGATTATTCGCTACCGACAGCTTATTATGGTGTGCGCTGAGAATAAAAAAATGGTTTTTATATATATATTTACTTATAATTTACTTACTTGAGGCCGATTGTGACGCAGTGGGGCAGCGTCTGACTGTAAACGGAATCGGTAGTAGGTTCGATTTCCACTTGGGGAGGAATTATATTTTTTTATTTTCTAACCATTTTCTGTTGTGTTTGGAACTGTTAAATATATATTAATTGACGCCGCCCATTGTTTAACTATACTGAGATTACATTTTCAAAAAACATGAAAATTTTGAACGCAGCGGAATTCGATACCGCGCCTCTTGGAAACTATCCAAGCGCTCTGACCGCTAAGCCATGCGTTCTATTTTCTAATGCTAATTGTGGAATAACTCTTTAAATATTAAAATACACTGACATTTTATTTATATCTGACATATATTATATAATATTATTCGGACAGGATTTTGAGAATATATCTGTAAAATCATTGCGATCATGTTCGATTCGTTCGTTCGAAATGTTTGCACTACGATTAAATTGAAATTAATAATTTATTTATCTTGTAATTAGTTAGAAGTAATTTGATAAGTATTGGACATTGTCCTTTGATAACGTTTTTATTACAAAATAATACATTTATTATCAATTTTTAAAATATTGTAAACACGTATTTTACGTAGGTGATAGTTTTACAGATCTTGGGACCTTTTTAGTAGAGCACAATGTTTTGGTCATTTTTTTGGTGATAGTTGAAAAAGTAGTATTCTTTTGTTAAAAATTCGTCTTCTTTGCTTCTGCTATCCACTACATATATATAAAAAGAGATCAATAGCAAATATATTGTTACGAGTTTCTCATAGTCTTATATGTATATAGATAGATTTGCTATGAAAGTAATAACCTATTGGAGCAAATGGTGGCGTTGAACTCTATCCCGTACATCATAAATTATGATTCGTTTAATTATTATTTATATAGCCTGGAGGTATATATCTGCATGTTTTTTTTTAATTTATTGCTTCTAGGCGAGCCACTAGGGCACAATTAACTTCGCCAACGTCACGTAGAATGGAAGAGACTCGATAGATTTAAAATACATAAACATAAAGTGTTAATACAATCAACAAATAAATTATGCTAGTTTTTTTTAGCTTTACTCTTTTATCCCGCATAGCAGGGTAGATAGAAAGTACCTAGTGTCATGACACTCCGTATATTGCTTTAAACCGAATTCGAGACATTGTATGTTTAGTGGTGGAACTCAACGCCGCACTTTGTTTTATCAGAGCGCGGATGTGAAAATAATTTAAATACAATCATTCCCCTGATTGGGTATCGAACCCACAATCGTGTTTACAGTCGCGGACGCTGTCCCACTGCGCCATGACTATGCTAATGTATAATTTAATTTTATTCTTTTTAATATATTTATATGTTAATGTACAAACGACTATATACAAACATTAACAGACTTTATGGGGAAGGACATGAGGGTATACATATATGTCTTGTGGCAAAAGGTTAGCCTTAAATATTATTAGACTTGCATATTATGTATTTATTTTCAGGTTCAGCTTTCTCCGGCATAATGGGATAGACAGTGAAACTTAATGCAACAATTCATTTTTACATAGTTAACGGTGTTGTGTTCCGCCACCATAACACGCTAGCAGACACGCAAGGTCTTGATTTCGAACGAATTGTCTTGACATTAGATTGTCTCTAACTATCCTGATATAATTATTATATATTATCTATTATATCCTGATATTATATATTATCTATTATATCCTGATATTATATATTATCCTGATACTCGGGTCTCGGTCAAATCATGTTCACTGAACCACGAAAACATATCAACTTAGATTGTAGATCCCATGCTGTTTTCTTCGGGGAAAAAAATATAGTTAGGAACCGTCTGTTGATTATGATATTATGTTACGAATATAACAATCAATATAGGCGATCTGAAGTTTACGTGAAAACGGTGAATATTGCGGAAACGGAGGCCCGTTACACCGTAACGGTTGAGAGAGTTATTATGCAGTGTTAAAACGGTTTTATAACATTTGAGAATAATATAACTACTCTGAAACTTTAGTTGAACTAAACACATACAAATGTAATAGGAATGAAAATACAAATCTACTCATCGCGCACACACAAGCCTATAGCTCAGGACACTGAAGATCCACGTGCACCACTGACGCGCCATTACTCGGAAGACATCCCGGACGTTGACGTAAGTGAGATTAGTGCGGCTCTTAAACAGCTCAGGAATGGCAAGTCCCCGGGTGATGATGGCATTACCACTGAGCTCCTAAAGGCTGGTGGACTACCGGTCCAAAAGGCCTTAGCAGAACTCTTTAATGCCGTCATCCGCCAAGGCATGACGCCAGAAGCGTGGTCCAGGGGTGTGGTCGTCTTATTCTTCAAGAAGGGTGATAAAACCCTCCTAAAGAACTACAGGCCGATTACACTCCTGAGCCACGTTTACAAGTTGTTTTCAAGAGTCGTCACGAATCGTCTCGCCATCAAGCTCGACGAATACCAACCTCCGGAGCAAGCCGGGTTTCGAAAAGGCTACAGCACCATAGACCACATACATACTGTTCGGCAGATTATACAGAAGACCGAGGAGTATAATCAGCCGCTGTGTATGGCATTTGTGGACTATGAGAAAGCGTTCGACGCCATCGAAACCTGGGCTGTTTTGGAGTCCCTGCAGAGATGTCAAATCGACTGGCGATATATCGAGGTGATGAGATGTATCTACAGCGCTGCGACGATGACCGTCCAAATCCAAGATCAGCGGACAAGACCTATTCGGCTCCATCGTGGGGTGCGACAGGGGGACGTGATATCCCCGAAACTGTTCACCAACGCGATGGAGGACGTCTTTAAAACCCTGAATTGGATTGGACGAGGCGTCAACGTCAATGGAGAGTATATCTCTCATCTGCGTTTTGCCGACGATATAGTCATCTTTGCAGAGACACTGGAAGAGCTAAATCAAATGCTGAACGACCTAAATGGGTCCTCCCGACGTGTTGGTCTTGGTATGAACTTGGACAAAACAAAAGTTATGTTCAACAGAAACGTCATGCCGAGACCAGTGCGGGTCGAAGGCGTTCTTCTTGAAGTTGTACAGGACTACACCTACCTAGGCCAGACAATACAACTTGGCCGACACAACTTCGAGAAGGAAGCGGATAGGAGGATTCAGTTGGGTTGGGCGGCATTTGGCAAGCTCCGTCGAGTCCTTACGTCAACAATTCCGCAAAGCCTAAAGACGAAGGTTTTTGAGCAATGTGTCCTACCTGTAATGACATACGCTGCCGAGACGTGGACACTGACTGTAGGGCTGGTCCACAGATTTAAAGTCGCTCAGCGAGCTATGGAGCGAGCTATGCTCGGGGTCTCTCTCAAGGATAAAATCAGGAATGAGGTTATCCGTGAGAGAACTAAAGTAACCGACGTAGCTCGCAAAATCAGTAAGCTGAAGTGGCAATGGGCCGGTCACGTCTGTCGCAGGACCGATGGCCGTTGGAGCAGACGAGTCCTGGAGTGGAGACCGCGTCTTGGCAAACGTAGTGTAGGACGCCCTCTGGCCCGCTGGACTGACGACATACGCAAGGTTGCCGGAGCGGGCTGGATGAGGGTTGCGGAGGACCGGGATGTTTGGCGCAAACTTGGGGAGGCCTATGTCCAGCAGTGGACTGCAATTGGCTGACGATACGATATAGGAATGGCGGCGCGGTGTTCCGCCAATCAAATATCTAACGTCTTGTATTTGGGCGGAAGTGACATTATTATACGTGTAATGAACAAAGTGGGAACATATATATATATATATATATATATATATATATATATATATATATGTATATATATATATATATATATATATATATATATATATATAAAATAAAGCCTATAGAATATCTTCAAAGATGATCGTCTCTGCTAAGAAATTACCATACAATTGGTAGAGGTCTATTTATCCCAGAATAGATAGCGTATAGGCGTAATGATATACACGTACTTAGGTTAGCGTTGAAAATAAATAGAGACTATTGAAGCGCAGTGCGACAGCGTCTGACTGTAAACGCTATTGGTTGTGGGTTTGATTCCATTCGTGGGAAATGAAAGGTTTATCTGAATGTCTCAACTCTGGTAAGACAAAGCGTGGCGTTCAGTTCTTCAATCAAAACGCAATGTCTCGATTTCGGGCGGAATATAGCGGCGGAATATGCGGGCGATAGCGGTCAAGGAGTGTCTTGACACTACTTTGACTATCCTGCTATGCAGGATGAAGCGTGAAGCTCTTTTTTTTATAAATCAGGATATTCCAGTTTTCTTTTTATGTAGGTATATTAAAGTTTGAGAGAAAATAGAATTTGTTAATTAATAAAATACTAGCCGTTTTCCAGTTTTGTTTTATTATATAGACATGTTATATGTTAAATAATTGAATGGGATGAAAATACTTTAAACGTACATATACTGACACCATCGTGGCTCAGTGACAGCGTCTGTAAATGCGGTTGGTTGTAGGTATCATATACACGGATATTATATTTAAGTGGCAATGTGGAGAATATACTGTATTGACACTAGGTTCTTCCTTATCACTCTGCTATCAAGTGTCAAGCTACTTTGGTTGCGTTTAATATTTTTTCTAATGAATATTGAACCCAAAACTCATACACTCGTATGTATAATTCGGTATATTCTCGAGTCACTATGGCGTCTCACGCTGATAGCTTAATGTAACGCTAAATAACACTCTGTATTTATTTTGTAGGCTCCAATAATAATAGACAAGAAATGTGTACACGTGTAAGTGATATAAATATATCGACTATACTTTAAACAGAAAAGTCCCCCGCTGAGGGTGAATTATCTATACGTATTAATAAAATTTGAGTGTTGGCTTTTAATATTAAAATAACTGTATTTTTACTAAATGTTTGTGTATATATCAGTGAGTCTGTTTGTCTGTTTGTTCCGGCTTAACTTTGGAACTGCTTCACCTATTTTGATGGGTCTTTTTCCGGCATATAGGTGATGTTTTTTTTTTACTTTACGCTTTTATCCCGCATAGCAGGGTAGACAGAAAGTACCTAGTGTCAACACACTCCGTACTTCGCTTTCCACCGAATTCGAGACAGTGCGTGTTGAGTGGTGGAACTTAACGCCGCTCTTTGTCTTTACCAGAGCGAGGAAGTGAAAATAATTTGAATATAATCACTTCCCCGAGTGAGGATCGAACCCACAACCGATCGCGTTTACAGGCAGACGCTGATACACTGCGCCACGACCGGCCTATAGGTGATGTAAAAATGATTAATTTACACTACTTTTATTTTAGAACTAATTTAAAGATCTAGTCTTATAAAATTCAACACGGATGAAGTCGCGAGCATGTCTAGTATAAAAAATAATGTTTTATTGCTTTACTTTCGTTTTATTTTTTTTTAAATTCGTGCTTATCATTGATAAAATGGTGACTCTTGCTGTTAGGTTTTTTTAGCTTCACACGCTTTTATCCCGCATAGCAGGGTAGACAAGAATTCCCTAGTGTCAAGACACTCCGTACTCCTTTTCCCGCTAAATTTGAGATATTGAGTGTTGAACGGTGGAACTCAATGCCTGGCACTTCGTCTTACCAAACGAGGAATATAAAAATAATTTAACTATAGTCATTATCCCTAGTGGGAATCGAACCAACAACTGATCGCGTTTACAGTCAGAATCTGTCTCTTTACTCTACTACTGTGCTCTATTGTATTAATGTATAGGTATTATATTAAAGTACTAACTTTTTATTTAAATTTAATTAATTTAAATTAGTGACTGTTTGTCTGCCAGCTCTGAATGATAAATACATAATAAGTTGTTTTTTTTATTTTTTAATTTTTGTTATACGAATATAATGTAAATGACATTTTTAATCTATGTTATATAGCCAAGGTGAATTACATATTCAATTAAATATAAAATGATAACACTAAAAAGTAACTACCCGTTTCTTTTTTTTTGTTATTTTGAGAACTATCGTGGCGTAGTGGGATAACTTATGATCAGTAGTGGGTTCGATTCTCACTGTAGGAATGGTTTTATATCAAGTCACTTAATAGTGTGTAGTTACTGTTTAATAAGATCTTTGATTTTCACGATTTTTACACATTTTAAATGAAACTATTTTAAACGGATTAATCGCGTATATATGTATGTACAATCATATCTTCATTTAATTGAGACAAATGCCACCTCAGTCTACCTGTGGCCACGGCCTGCTGCAAAGTGTTCGAAACGTCAAGTTTCCAAAAATGTATTTTCGAATACCAAAATATACGTGATTAATCCGTTTAAAATAGTACTATTTAAAATATTGACGTAAAAATATATAATAGTGATGTTCAAGCTGCTAAGGCAGCCCTTATTTTAGGCATCAACCGCAATATTAACAATTCCTCTTTTTCATAAAATAAAGGTAATTTTTGTTACAACAAATATTACTAACATCCGATCCGTTCGATTAATCCGTTTAAAATAGTTACTGTTGTTAAAATATTTCAACGAATTGAACATATATATTGAATATAGTATCTTAGTTCTCGAGCTTAAGCGAGACTAACAGATATATATATATATATATATATATATATATATATATATATTTCGCAATTTTTGTAATATGTAGCGCAAGACATACTCGTATGCCATATAAAACCAAGTACTATCATATCTTCATTTAATATAAAGACGAAAACAGTGAATTAAAGTATACAATAACTCAATGTTCGCACGAATGATATACACTGGGCAGATAATATTATTATTGTACACAATTATAACCCTAATCAACATACATAATAAAAATTAAAATTGCCTGAATTATTTAAGATAGAGTTAACAAAGTAATAACGCGTATACTGTAGTTTGAATCAGCACGGCAGTACCATTCCGCTCGCCGGAGAGCACGTACGGCTCTGTTCCTAATAATTACGATTGAGAAACGATTTAGATAAAGGATTATCGTGTTTTGTGATAGTGGTGTGATAACTGTGATTGTTTCAGTATATCTGGTGAGTGTCACTTTGCTTGTTCGTAGTCACTATCACGACTCTATCATGTGATGGAAGGTCGTTCTATTCAATGCACTGAAGCTACTTCTCTTTGTCTGATAATTCGATTAGTTGTGTTGTTATAACAAAATTTATTATAATATTTATTTCTTTTTATTATTATATAAATAAATTGTATTTTTTTTTTATTTTATTTTCTTAAAAATGTATAAGGTATTCGAATTATTTGTTATATTTATTTTTTTATTTATTATTTTATAGAAAACATATATTTATTTTATTATTGTAATTTTTAAATTTATTTTATATTTATGTTTCAATTTATGAAGAAATATTGTTTTATTGACAGTACATTTCGAGTGGTTTTTTGTTTACATATGATTCATATGTTAGAGTGTTCTTATAAAGTGCGTTGAACGTACGAAATAATTGTTTTATCATTTTTTATATATTATATTTTTTTTCTTAATACCTCTATGGGATTTTTCATAATTTTATCTTATTCATGTAATTAGATATAGTTATTATCAAAAATATATTAAAATTATGATAAATGGTAGATGATTGCGATTAACTGTCAAGACAATATTTTAATTATTTTGTAATTATGATAAAAAGAGTATCAATATATATATATATATATATATATATATATATATATATAGATATATATTTATCTGTTTTTTTTTTTTTAATTTTTACTTGGATTCCAAATTTTAAGGAGTTCTTTTTTATTTCAGTTTGTGGTAACGAATTAATTATTAAAAAAAAAAC